>JARYGA010060172.1:10000-12500 GCA_030545235.1 Helianthus tuberosus
AAGGCCCAACGACATCGGGCCCGAACAAGGCCCGTTCAACACGTTGACCCGAAACGTGAAGCCGTGGCCCGACACCACCATAAAAATGTCCGCGAGCAACGGTGTCAACTTTCGTGGCGATCCGACGTACAACGGGCCCGATCCAAGGCCCAACGACACATCGGGCCCGAACAAGGCCCAAATGAAGACCTCGCCCGAGAACGTGAACTCCTGTTCGCAAACCACGTAAGAATGGCCCGTGAACAACCTGTACAAAGTTTGGTGTCGATCCGAGCACAACGGGCCCGACCCAAGGCCCAACGACAAATCGGGCCCGAACATGGCCCGGTCAACACGCTGACCCGAGACGTGAAGCCGTGACCCGATACCACCATAAGAATGCCCGTGAACAACCGTGTCAGCTTTCGTGGCTATCCGACGTCGTTTGGTGGTGTTACGAAGAATCCCGAGAAAACGAACTTACCGGGCCCGCAGGCCCGTGGGCCCGAATCCAGATTATTATTTCCCAAGACCACCGTCAACTTGTCCCGATGGCTCACATGAAGTTTGGAGCCGTTCCGACCTCGTTTGATACGGTTATGGTTGAACCACACGGGCGCTCGGTCCCGACCCGAGCCCAGTCAACGTTTTGACCCGATCAAATCAGCCCGTGACCCGAAACCACCCTACTTGGGCCCTACAACAGCCACGTAAAGTTTCGGGATGATCCGACGTTCTTTCATGGGGTTACGGACAATCCACGTCAAACAAGCGTCACGGGCCGACCGAGCCGGGCCAACGGGCCCTCGGGACCCGAAAACTGAATTTCTTTCATCCAAACACCTTAAAACACGTTACCGAGGTCTCACGCAAAATTTCATGCCAATCCGACGTCGTTTGATGGGGTTTTGAAAAATTATGATTCCTCAAAAATTTAATGTTTGTTCCTGTCACTTAGCTTTTTGTGCAAAATGTATATATAGGGGAGGGGTGGGTGTTGAGCAGCCCATGCCCGGGCAAGGTAGGAGAGCGCCCAAGCCAAAGGAGGCTGGTGGCGCGCATAACAGCCCAAATGCCCCAACGATGACTGAGAACAAGCGCCCCTCTCCCCTCCCTCCCCCCCACCAAGCGCCCCTCCCCCCCACGTTGCCTGCCCACGTTGCCTCGACGACCAGCAAACCTCGAAAATTATGATTCCTCGAAAAATTAATGTCTGTTCCTGTCACTTTACTTTTTGTGCAAAATGTATATATAGTGGAGACCAGGGGCTTGAGCAACCCCTGTGCCCAAGCATGGGCATGATAGAAGCACACGAGACGCGAGGTTTAAAGCCTATACAAGCAAGGCGTCGGTCTCCCCAAGCCCCGTTGCCTATAAATCAAGCCCGATGCCTTGTAAATGCCCCACACGATGCCTACAAGCAACAACGACGTTTGCTAGTTAATCGATCGATGCCCCACACATTGCAGCATGTTGCCTAGTAAACAAGCCATGCTGCCTTGGAAGCGCCCCACAACATGGCATGTTGCCTAGAACGCTGCCCAGCACGCTGCCCTTGTTCCCGCACGACGACCTGAAAGCGTGGCTGACCACGTGCTTGCCTTCAAAAATTATGATTTCTCAAAAAATTAATGTCTGTTCCTGTCACTTTACTTTTTGTGCAGAATGTATATATAGGGGGGTGGTAGTACTCTTGGGGTAGAGAGGCATGTGCTGGGATGGCATGCCAAGGCATGTGCTGGGATGGCATGCCTTGGTGTGTGCTGGGATGGCATGCCAAGGACAAGGATGTGCTAGGAAGGCATGCTAAGGCCAAGGCAAGCACATGCATTGTGAGCGAGATGAGACGGTTGTCTTTACCCCAAGAGTGCCCAAGGGAGAGGAAAGAGGTGTCAAACGCATGCTGAGCCCCACTTCGGTAGTTTGGCACCCCCATAGGCATTCAGGCAAGCGTGCCTATGGGTAAAGTCGGTAGAGCTTGTCAGCCATGTTGGGTACTATTGTTTGGACGAGATGATGGCACACGTCAAGCTTGCTTTAAGGTAACGTTCTGGCAGCACAGCCAGCCCGCAATTGCTAGTTCAAGCGGGTGGAATCTGCCTATAGGGGCGTTGCTTGCTTGCTTGCTGTGGAATTGGGCACGCCCAATATGTATCATCGACCCACGTAGTTCCTGCATGGCCCCATAGGTATTCAGGCAAGCGTGCCTATGGGTAAAGTCGGTAGAGCTTGTCAGCCATGTTGGGTACTATTGTTTGGACGAGATGATGGCACACGTCAAGCTTGCTTTAAGGTAACGTTCTGGCAGCACAGCCAGCCCGCAATTGCTAGTTCAAGCGGGTGGAATCTGCCTATAGGGGCGTTGCTTGCTTGCTTGCTGTGGAATTGGGCACGCCCAATATGTATCATCGACCCACGTAGTTCCTGCATGGCCCCATAGGTATTCAGGCAAGCGTGCCTATGGGTAAAGTCGCTTGAGCTTGCCAACACCCATGTTAGCTGTAGTCTGGACCGATGATGG
>JARYGA010060172.1:652500-932500 GCA_030545235.1 Helianthus tuberosus
TCCTCGAAACCTGTTCTTACATAATTCATTGAGTTTAAACTCAATGTATTCTATTCGAGAAATTACTTATACTTTTTTAACCAATCGTTAGTATTACCCGAAAAGTGTGGTAACATCTTTTTGGTTGCTAATTGTCTACATATCTCATACAACATAGTGTAACTTCGAAATAACGTAATCTCGTTATTCTCACTAGTTTAGTTAACTTAGTGATATCCATCGCTTTCATATACTATCGAATTCCTTATGAATCCGTTATTTTGACCCGTTTAAAGATCTTTAGTGAAATCTTTCACTTTTAGCAACTATTTCTTTTGTTTTCAAATTCATTTATTCGGTTCAGTTATACCGAATCCACCGCTTACAAGCTACCATTTTATTTAAATGATCTTAACCGGTCTCACTGACTAGACTTATTAGTCCAGTTGCTTTTTACCGCTCGCTTGGTTATAATGTGATTCCACTTCACATTGCATTTCTTGACCGTGATCGTGTCACGTCATGTTTAGTTTATATCAACCTTTCATTTTTCGAAAATACCACTTTTTGGATATAACGTCTTGCGCCTATCGGTGTCAAGACTTGAACCTTTCATGCTTAATATTCAATTTTTCTATCAGGATTCTGATTCGTAAAAACGTTATTTCTTACTAAAACCAAGGTTTTAGTTTAGGATCCTCTCTTTATCTTTCGTCAATTATCCGTAACAGGACATTGACAGTCTGTAATTTATTCTTTTACAGTCTTGGTTTTATGCGGGGATTTTCAACTGGTTCTCTCGCTGGTTAAATAACCCGTAGGTTCTTTCACGTAGCCTCGTAGGCTATTTCCTTAGGTCTTCACCCCCTTTTTACTGAAAACACAAAGGTGTATTTCCTTTTCTTTTCGTGACCCAAGAGTCATTCTGGTTCCGTAGACCTTAACACTGTGTTTAATCCCGTAAGTTATGATGATCCCGTAAATCATCTTTTATTTGTATCTACGTTCAAATGTATATATATATATTCATATATAGCTTCTAAGCATGTCTTGCTATGTATAAAATCGTATATTTTCGCTTATGAGCTTTAGTTGATCTTGATCGTAGTCTAAGGCTTCATTTGTTTATTTCCGGGCGAAATTTTCTGACTTTGTCCTTACGTTGGACGTTTTACAAAAACAACCCGTTAAGGGACATATTCGCATTTTCCGGGTTCGAGTGTAAGTACGCTACCTCCCAATGCTTGTCTAAATCATTTTACATGCTTGCGTTTTCTGGGTTCGAGTGTAAATACGCTACCTCCCAATGCTTGTCTAAATCATTTTACATGCTTGCGTTTTCTGGGTTCGAGTGTAAGTACACTCCCTCCCAATACTTGTCTAAATCATTTTACATGCTTGCGTTTTCTGGGTTCGAGTGTAAGTACACTCCCTCCCAATACTTGTCTAAATCATTTTACATGCTTGCGTTTTCTGGGTTCGAGTGTAAATACACTCCTTCCCAATACTTGTCTAAATCATTTTACATGCTCTTTGTCCCTTCACTCGGGCTCATTATTCTGATGTAATACGCTTCCGTCCCCGGTTGTGCGTTTACATTATTATCAAATATTTTGCTTATCTGATTCATTTGGGTACTTTTAAGTTAGTCCCATTCACCCCGTCCTTACTACATCGGATGTAAACGTGTCCGCCATAAGAAGTTCATGGTATCATATGCCACTACTTACTTGGCCAGAGTAAGCGATTAACACATGACACACATGATCTTTTTATAGTTTTCACATCACGCCCTATGTAAGTAACGCCTCTATTTGTTTCTCTTGGAAACAATATCCCGAATACATTTTCTATTCGGGTTTTTCCAAGTTTTTAATCTACATATGCAACTTTTAATTTCTAGTTATTTGTTGCATGTTACTATTTGTGCGATTATTTAAAATGTGCACCTGGTAATGTTTGCCCCGACGGGCGTTCTTTGCCATTAACCTTGTTCGCGGTCGTTACGCGATTTAGTCCTCGGTGAGCATGCTCCTCTTGTCATGCTTCGGACCGTTCCATCATCGTATCCACAATTCCTCTGACTCTCGTCGTCTTCAAACGCGAGTGTCCTTCAATTAAAACATTCGCAAAATTTAGTAACGTCAACTTCAATAATCGCCCGTATTATAATACAAGGCTTTTTCTACTATACACGTCAACGCGCGTATTTTCGTCTACTATATCAATCATTTTTATTGGGGTAACGTGTATCACACGATAGCCATATGTGTTGTTTACAACACCTTAGCATGCTAAACTATTAACATACATGTACTTACCGGATTTGCGATCAAGCCTCGAACCGAACACTATTCTTTGTCAAGAGCATAAGGTTTAAGTCCAAGCATGGTTCCTCCCCACCATACTCGAATCTCTTAAACCAAGGCTATGATACCAACTTGTAACACCCTAGTTATTTTATATGTAAATACCAACAATTAGATGTGTAGTTAAGACTACACATGCTATAAAAATACGGGTTTATTAAAACTTTTACAAATCATAGGTTATTCTACAAAACGTGATCGAATTCGTTGATTAAAATCTACAACGTTGCAATGTGCGGAAGCGTGTATCTTTATCGTGTTCGGTTCTTCGCTGAGCTTGATCGTCTTCCGGCATCCCAGAAAGTACCTACATTTCATAAACATGAAATGCTTTAGTCATACGGTATTTAAAACGCATCTAAACGAGTCCGGAAAACAAAACTGATCAAAAATACATTTTTGTACAGGGTCCACCGTAAATTACGGTGGACACCGTAATTTACGGTAGTCCTTGTTTTGATTTGTTTCCACCGTAAATCAGGAGTGTTTCACCGTAAACCATTTCAGGTCCACCGTAAATTACGGTGGCACCGTAATTTACGGTGGTACCTGCATTCCACCTTTCCATTTTGCCGTAATTTGATACGAAATCTTTCGTATCTTTCAAACCGCTTATCCGTTTGGCCTACCGTTTCTTCCTACATGTTTGTAATTTGATTCTCCATCATATGGAGTTAAAATCCGACATCCGGCTTGATAAAATTCAAGACTTCCAAGTCTTCGGCTTATTACCCTTTATACCAAACTTTGACCCGGTTATGCATTTTATCAAACAAACGTATTTATTTGATTCCTATATTTCATACACTTCATCAAATAATTGTGATATACCATATTAGGTTCTAATCATAGGTTTATTACACAATTTAAACCCGTTTTCACTAGTATGCTTATTTTGACCCGTTAAGGATATTTTAAGCACTTTTAAGCTCAATTTCGCTTTCATTCTAATCTAGCGTTGTAACCTATATCTCTTATCTAGTACTCTTCCATCACAACTAAATGTGTGTTGGATTTAAAGTAGATATCTATGTGTTCCGAATTTATACCTCTTGAAATATCATTTTACGGCAAAGACTCATATGGAGTCTTTTGGCCCAAGAATTACATCTTTCACTACCCGTACTCGTTCTAAACTTTTGTTTAATCATAAGACTCCTTTCCAAACAACCTCTAAGAGTTGTTTGTTCAATTTAGCCTACAAGGGCGTTTTGGTCGAATTTGGTCCTTCTTTTACAATGAAGGGCTATCACCAATTATTCGACCGAATTAGCACTTTTACATACATCATAAATAATACGCCTCGCTTGCGGTATGCGCATATAATGTATATATGTGTGGGCCATCGGGGGGCAAAAGTAAAAGTGCACTAATTTTAACGTTATTTTACTAATTTCGAGAAAATAACGTTAAAAGTGGAGGACGGTTAATCATGCATCATGTGGTGGCGTTGATAGCTGAAAGACAAAAGGGTACATGCACTAATCGGTCTTTGTCCCGATTGCCGAGTGTTATGTGCCTTATGTCCAAGGCTTGATGCAAAACTACTATCGAGCTGGGGGTCTCACTGGAAGCAGCCTCTCTATTCCTACGGGGTAGAGGTAAGGCTGTCTACATCTTACCATCCTCAGACCCTACCTTTGCTTTGCTATTGGTGGGATTTACTGAGTATGATGATGATGATGATGATGACATACATCATAAATAAGCGTACCTGGCTCGGATCAACAAATAGACCCGATTTTAATACCTTGCTTTATATTCGCAAATTAAGAACGATGCGAATATCCATTGGATATCTATTCCTGCAAGCATATGACTCGACAAAAGAATCATTAGTCTATATAGTCAAAAGGTGTTGTCTACACCTTTTGACCCGTTTGGCCGAATTGACCATTTATCTTTGCGAAATGATATTTATTATCATCTCCTCTACATGACTCTTCCCGTTTAACACCGTACGGAAATTTTAAATATAAACCGTGTATTTCTTTCGACATAATACGACCAATTTATCGATTTACTTCTTTTTAACCATTATTATGGTTTCTATCATCTTTGATTTTCTTGTTCCATTCGACTACACGACGGAACATCATATTTCAATTGTTTAGATATCTCGTTCATAATTTATATGATAAGAAAACATTCCACAATTTAAGACTAGTGTAAGATATACTTACCTTGCATCCGAATTACGCTTTTCCTTCATACTTGCTTCGTTTGACCCGCTTCTTTTCCAAGCCTCCACCTAGCTTGTCAAGCATCAAACTATCATCATAATTCGTAAGACGGTTATATTAGTCATCATTAATTATGACTATTCCATCTTACATATTTTCTATCACAATTACCATTCGATCTCATTAATGGTCGGTTTGACTATTTAAAAGTCAAACCACCAATTAACACATATGATTGCACTATCAAGTTCACAAGACTCAATTAGGCACATTATCAACACTTAGTTCTCATTTAGGCATTTTAACAAACACCTAATGTGCATAAATTTACATATTTACTAACTAGTTCCTAACTAGTTATTTTTACCAAGATTAACATCAAAATCACCACTTAGTGAACATCATCTTTTGAGGTGACAAATTAACTAACATGTCATCAAATTCCTACCTCAAGTAATGATAAATCAACATGTAAATTTCAGTCATTATAAGCATATACCCATTTTGATCATCAAAATCATGGTTTAACTCTTATGTCTAGACCCACTTCTAGTTACTTATGAACTCTTAACAAAATCTCTAATTTGCTCAAGTAGTTCATTCTTATGAGCTAGTATGATGTTTATAAACACCATTATAACATCAATTTCATCAATTCAACCAAAACCCACTTAGCTCATAATAGGGTAATTATCAAATCCCTTGTTTGACAACAATTCATCAAGATTTCTACTAGGGTTTGCTTCTAAACCAAGATATAATCAAAATAACACTCATAGATTTAACATTCATTCCAGAATTTCGATTATGATTGTTCATCATAATCTCAAAGTATCACCAAATCTGAAAATTCGACATACCTTGTGATCCCCACGACTAGGTGATCATTTATATGCGTTCATGCATCGATTTGGGTCTTGATTTGAGCTTCAATTTGTTGATTTGTTGAAGTTAGGGTTTTGGCTCCCCTTGGAGCCTTCTCCTGGTCGTTCACGAACACACCAAGTGTGTGTGTGTTTTGTTTTTTATTTTAGTAAATAATCTTTTAGATTATTCCACCTTTGGCCCCTCAAGTTTTGTTATCTATCAAGTAGGTTATAACCTACTTATTTACAATCCATATTCCCTCTTATTAACCGGGTCAAACATTCCTAGTTAGCTTAGCGGGTTCGGGAATATTTATGACTAAGCTTATTTTAGGTCCCGTCAACTCGGGCCTTTTAAACACTTTATTTATCCATAAGCCTTTGTATAACTTTTATTTAATATTAGGATGATTTATTTAAAAACCTAATATTTACCGGGTTAATTTTACCACTAACGGTATTTTCCCCGTCTTTAGTATTAACGGGGTTTAATTAACAAACCCGTTTTCGGGGTGTTACAAGTCTACCCCCCTTAAAGAGGTTTCGTCCTCGAAACCTGTTCTTACATAATTCATTGAGTTTAAACTCAATGTATTCTATTCGAGAAATTACTTATACTTTTTTAACCAATCGTTAGTATTACCCGAAAAGTGTGGTAACATCTTTTTGGTTGCTAATTGTCTACATATCTCATACAACATAGTGTAACTTCGAAATAACGTAATCTCGTTATTCTCACTAGTTTAGTTAACTTAGTGATATCCATCGCTTTCATATACTATCGAATTCCTTATGAATCCGTTATTTTGACCCGTTTAAAGATCTTTAGTGAAATCTTTCACTTTTAGCAACTATTTCTTTTGTTTTCAAATTCATTTATTCGGTTCAGTTATACCGAATCCACCGCTTACAAGCTACCATTTTATTTAAATGATCTTAACCGGTCTCACTGACTAGACTTATTAGTCCAGTTGCTTTTTACCGCTCGCTTGGTTATAATGTGATTCCACTTCACATTGCATTTCTTGACCGTGATCGTGTCACGTCATGTTTAGTTTATATCAACCTTTCATTTTTCGAAAATACCACTTTTTGGATATAACGTCTTGCGCCTATCGGTGTCAAGACTTGAACCTTTCATGCTTAATATTCAATTTTTCTATCAGGATTCTGATTCGTAAAAACGTTATTTCTTACTAAAACCAAGGTTTTAGTTTAGGATCCTCTCTTTATCTTTCGTCAATTATCCGTAACAGGACATTGACAGTCTGTAATTTATTCTTTTACAGTCTTGGTTTTATGCGGGGATTTTCAACTGGTTCTCTCGCTGGTTAAATAACCCGTAGGTTCTTTCACGTAGCCTCGTAGGCTATTTCCTTAGGTCTTCACCCCCTTTTTACTGAAAACACAAAGGTGTATTTCCTTTTCTTTTCGTGACCCAAGAGTCATTCTGGTTCCGTAGACCTTAACACTGTGTTTAATCCCGTAAGTTATGATGATCCCGTAAATCATCTTTTATTTGTATCTACGTTCAAATGTATATATATATATTCATATATAGCTTCTAAGCATGTCTTGCTATGTATAAAATCGTATATTTTCGCTTATGAGCTTTAGTTGATCTTGATCGTAGTCTAAGGCTTCATTTGTTTATTTCCGGGCGAAATTTTCTGACTTTGTCCTTACGTTGGACGTTTTACAAAAACAACCCGTTAAGGGACATATTCGCATTTTCCGGGTTCGAGTGTAAGTACGCTACCTCCCAATGCTTGTCTAAATCATTTTACATGCTTGCGTTTTCTGGGTTCGAGTGTAAATACGCTACCTCCCAATGCTTGTCTAAATCATTTTACATGCTTGCGTTTTCTGGGTTCGAGTGTAAGTACACTCCCTCCCAATACTTGTCTAAATCATTTTACATGCTTGCGTTTTCTGGGTTCGAGTGTAAGTACACTCCCTCCCAATACTTGTCTAAATCATTTTACATGCTTGCGTTTTCTGGGTTCGAGTGTAAATACACTCCTTCCCAATACTTGTCTAAATCATTTTACATGCTCTTTGTCCCTTCACTCGGGCTCATTATTCTGATGTAATACGCTTCCGTCCCCGGTTGTGCGTTTACATTATTATCAAATATTTTGCTTATCTGATTCATTTGGGTACTTTTAAGTTAGTCCCATTCACCCCGTCCTTACTACATCGGATGTAAACGTGTCCGCCATAAGAAGTTCATGGTATCATATGCCACTACTTACTTGGCCAGAGTAAGCGATTAACACATGACACACATGATCTTTTTATAGTTTTCACATCACGCCCTATGTAAGTAACGCCTCTATTTGTTTCTCTTGGAAACAATATCCCGAATACATTTTCTATTCGGGTTTTTCCAAGTTTTTAATCTACATATGCAACTTTTAATTTCTAGTTATTTGTTGCATGTTACTATTTGTGCGATTATTTAAAATGTGCACCTGGTAATGTTTGCCCCGACGGGCGTTCTTTGCCATTAACCTTGTTCGCGGTCGTTACGCGATTTAGTCCTCGGTGAGCATGCTCCTCTTGTCATGCTTCGGACCGTTCCATCATCGTATCCACAATTCCTCTGACTCTCGTCGTCTTCAAACGCGAGTAGGTTATAACCTACTTATTTACAATCCATATTCCCTCTTATTAACCGGGTCAAACATTCCTAGTTAGCTTAGCGGGTTCGGGAATATTTATGACTAAGCTTATTTTAGGTCCCGTCAACTCGGGCCTTTTAAACACTTTATTTATCCATAAGCCTTTGTATAACTTTTATTTAATATTAGGATGATTTATTTAAAAACCTAATATTTACCGGGTTAATTTTACCACTAACGGTATTTTCCCCGTCTTTAGTATTAACGGGGTTTAATTAACAAACCCGTTTTCGGGGTGTTACAATTAATGATTAATCTCTAAGTCAACCGTTAATTACGACGGTTTGACTTTTAAGCTAAAACTAAGTAAAAACTCAACTAAGAAAGGTTAAGCATACTTACCAAAGTCTAATGCACTATTAGAGATGGCTTGGGTCTGCTCTTATGCTCCAGGAAGCTCCAAGAAAGCAGATGGAATGAATGATCACAAAGTTGCAACCAAAGGGCCTTTTTATAGTGATTTTGATCCATTAAGATCATGACAAATCATGCTATACATGATCCCTGATGATTAACAAGTGTCCCTAAGGCCTAAGAAATAGTTTAGGCGGCTCTTGGAAGTGTTTAAGGGCCATATAAGTCGTTACATGGGCTGAACAACCATTTTTTCCGAGTTGCTGCATCTGGGACCTGCTTACGGACCGTAAGGTCCATAGCATACGGTCCGTAAGGACCTGGTCTACACTCAGAAACTTTCACTTGTTGACAGCTTTAGCCCCTGCACTTCCAAATGCCATTTCTGACACATCCAAGGCCCGTTAAACCATTTTTAAGGCTCTACAATGATGCCTAAGTATGGGGAACATGAAACATGCTCAAAAATATACCGGATGTCAGTTCGTTTGGTCGTACGGTCTTGTTGTTCGGCTAATTACGACGAAACACGGACGGATGCGAAAAACAATTCAAACGACGCGACGAATGGAATTTTATCAAGCCAAGCACTAAAATAAAATATTTTAGTGCTTACATAAATTTTTGGGTGTACGGGGATACTCAGAATGTAAGATATGCGCGTAAACGCAAACTTGTGCGCTTTTTGACACTTTTAGTCCCTGTATGACTTAAAAGTTTATTTTTGCGCACCAAACACCTCTAAGCCTATATCTAAGCTATATAAAGGATAATTAGGGTATGTATAACTCATGGTCATATTCTGGAAGGTCCGATAACATACGAATCGACATACTTTTGCAGTTTGACGCTTTAGGTCCCTCTATTGCGCAAACTTGCACCTCTCGTCATTTAATAGCATTGAAGCCTTATCTAAACCATATTAGGCATTCATGAAAGTATTATTAAACATGATAATGCTTCGGGCTTGATAAAAGGTCATTCAGAGGTATAATTAAACATGTTGACACTTCTAGTCCCTTATACTTGCAAAGTTGCGCGTAACTTCACTTTTAGGCATAAAAGCCTTGGATGGCCAATGATTGGCATTCCCGAGAATATAATCAAATATCATGAGTCTCTCGGTTTGTTAAAAGGTCACTCAGAGGTAAGAATTAACATGTTGACGCTTTTAACCCTTTTCTGCGCAAACTTTCAATTAATTACATAAACGGCTACACTTGATTAACAAGTGGCTCATTTGTGAATATAAGACCGTAAAAGGTTATTTAGAAACTTATTTTAGGTATGATAATACTTCCAGTTCTTTCATGGTTAATGTTTTTCGATTTTTCGAAAAATTAGTCCCTTATTTTTAAGGTTTGACTTTATTAGGGTTTATTACACGTGTCAATACTTTATTGGACGTGATTTTACGAGGTGTTACATTATTATTATTATTATTATTATTATTATTTTTGTTTTCACGAAATTTAAAATTAGTGATGCGAGATTTTTATTCAGATATTTATTTGGTTAAAAATCAATATAGTTATTTATTTAATTAATCTAATTTAAAAGTTTACTTATATATAAACTAGTTAGTTATTAAGGTTGCATAACCTAACCAAGTTAACTTATATAGTTAGTTTTGTTAGAGTTCAAAGTTAGTTTGAAGTAATATAAGTTAACCTAGTTTGTAAACCAAGTTGATTAACCTAGTTAATTTTATGAGTTATAATGAGAGCTTAAGCTAAACCAATTAACCAAGCCAATTTATTTAGGTTAGTATAGTTAAGGGACCTAAAGCGGTACTTTTCCTTTTATGTAATGAAAGGATGAAAATTTAGGGACTGTTTGTGCAAGTCCATGAAACTTTAAACATAATCAGTACACAAGTTCAATCCCATTCCTTTTCTTCTTTCATTTTTCCGCCAAAAGACAGCCATGACTTCTTGGCTTCCATTTACTTTGCGCATGCTGATTGCTCGGGACTCGATAAATGGCGTTTCCTTTTTCTAAACAAAATGAAGATCATTCCTGGACATAATAAAAGATGTGCACCCTTATGTTCCATCGGACACCCTCACATCCTCTCAACACCCTCCACATCACTCGAAAACACCTTCCTTGAACCCACCGGAGAATCCATAACTCGCCAGCGATCGGAGAAGACGACCGGAGTTTTCGACAGGAACCACTTCACTCGATTACCTTTTCGCGTAACCCGCAAGACGCCGCAACCATCGGAGACAAAGTCATTACCGGAACTCGCACGTCGCCGGAACAACATCCCTAGTTCACGACACTTGTTCGGTATAGTTCTCTTATGTACCTTTCATGATGCAATCTTGTATAAACACTAAGCATAATAACTCAGATATTAGATACTCAAGCTTTGTAATCGGCACCGTCACTCAACCAACCTCCTTCGAGTCATATGTACATTCACCGGAGCCGGACCGGAGAGGAACGCGATGCGACATCATTTTGGTACATTTCTATCATTCTTTTTATTCCTCAATTGATCCACTGTTGGAATGTTGTCGACGATTTGTAGCATTCAAATAAAAGGATATATGTAACCAATTAAACTGACTTATGTTTTTGAAGAAGATGACTAATATCTTGTTTTCAAATAAAATAAGAATCGCATCATTTTAGATCAAGTAACATAAATTACATAATTTTATATGTTTCCATTGTAAAATTTGTGTATTAGACAAATGTATATTGGTTCTGTTTTAGTTCACTATTTTCAAGTCATAAACTAATTTTTGTTAAGTTAATAAACTGAACCTACTAACTTAATTTGATTACCACTCTATTCAAGAATAAACAGCAATTCCTTTCGAGACTTAATACATAAATTTATTTCATCTAACTAGATTTTTGCCCGCTGCGCGTTGCGTCGGCAGGACAAAGCGTTAAATCGCAAACCAAACTCACCATTAAAGCATTAAGTGAATACGTTTGAATTTCATTACTCAAACCACAAATGAAATTTAGATTCTAGTTCTAAAGAATTATGCAAACCAAAGAATTTTAGAAATGAAATTTAGATTCCACTTATCCTGGTTGCGGGTAGTTTTTACTGTTGGTTTAGTGCTGGACTCGCTCCAGCATCCCGAGCCTTGGCCGTCAATAATGGAATCGTTATCCCGTTTAGTTTGGTGAACTCGAGCAATTGAAGGAGTCCTGACTCCCAGCTGAGCTATGATCTTGCCATCTAACTGTGAAACCATCAAGTTCAATCAACAAATTCGAACCAATGAGTTACATGTTTTGGTACAATCAGATCGAGTAAAGTATACCAGTAAAAGGATGTTTGATTCGCAATTGAATCCTGAAAATGATACGGATAAGACTGAGCCTTTTGGCACATGCGTTTCGAGTTCACATAAGCAACTGGAGTCAGCACACCATGTTTCATTGCTGCAGCCGGCTTATTCAAACGCTTCATCTGTTAAAAAAAAACAATATACTTAACATTGAAGATAAGAGTGAATGTCTATTTAGTCCCTCAAAGAAAGTCGAGGACCAGTCCTTTGGCATAAAGATGCTTGGTATCACCATCATTGTTAATTTTTTCTATTATCGTAACCTGCATTAGTAAAAAAAAAGGCAATGAAATATTTTGAGTCAAAGGTTACAAGAGATTATGTTGATAAAAAAAATAAAATAAGCAAAATCACTAAATTGATTCAATAACAGATTAATGTTCGCAAATTATGTTGTAGTTAAGTAAATTTGTTCAATCAACAAAACTCCATGCATCTATTGCGTTAACTTGAAAACAAATGAATTACGAAATTTAATACCGGCTCTGACAAAATGGCAGTTGTACTGGATACGTGTGACAACTGTCAAATTTTGCATGCATCCGTACGTTTAAATAATATTGATTTGTGCTTAATGACTGTGCTTAATTACAACTATTGATTAAACTACTTTCTGATTTTTGATACGTACATACACAGGCATCACATTCATACTGTCACTCCATTTATTACACACAACCTTTAGTGACAAACTTGATGCACAAAGCATAGTTAGCACAGGGAGCGGATAACCCAGAAACATTGCTGACAATACCAGCACATAGACAGACAATATATTAAGGCCTAGTATGAGCCAGAGACAAGGTACTACACTAGTAGGGAGTGTAGGGAAGTAAGGACCATAAAACTGCGTCACTGGGTGATAACTTAGGTGCCGGAAAGTGCCTAAAACCCACTTAAACTGCAAAATTCTGCATTTATAAACAAAAATTCAGCATTTAAACATGCTAGTCACTTGCAAAAATATGGCAAAATGGTCATGTATGCTTTCCTAAGTGTCGGGAATTGAAAGTGTCACAAAAAGTTACATAAAGGACACTTTACGATATAATTTAGCACTTTAACGGAACGGTATATAACCGAACAACTGGACATTATCCGGAACACTAAAATATTGTTAAAAACATTGTTTCACTTTTTCTGAGCTAGTTATGGTTCCCGAGCACACTAACACATTGCATAATAAATGAAACACACTAAACACTAGACTTTTACCTATAACCTTCCACTTATTACATTTTACCATTTAAATTTTCATTTTACCCCCCCCCCCCTTGGCTGATTTACGGCTCATAGCCATGACCCCACCACAAGATTGATTAAATCCTTCCTAAATCCTTCCATATATTTCATTGGAATTAGTGTGATCTTGAATTGATTATGGATGTACTTAAGGGAACATATGACCCTTTGGATAATAAGGTCTTGGAGATTATAAACTACCTACATCTTCATCATCCTCAACACTTATCACCACTCCACTTTCCTTCTCCCTCTTCATATAAGCTACGGCCAAACATCACCCTATACACACCACCATTTTTGTTTCAAGATCAAGCATTTCAAGTGTACTTCAAGGTATTAGGAGGCTCGGTGTTCTCGGAACTTGAAGGACCACCTTCGTTTGTTTTTATCCTCCACATTTCCAAGCTTGATCTTCCCTAGCTTAAAAGCTAGTAGTAAGCTTCTTTGATCCTTATTTATTTCATGTTTGAGATGGTTAATAGCTATATGATGTTGATTCTTACAAAAACACTAAAAGAACATGAACATAAATCATGAAACATAAGATTACAAAAGATGAAATCTTGATGAAACAAAGTTGTTTTGTTATGTTGTTGATTACTTGATGATTACTAGTAATATGATGTTGAACATCATGGTTGAACTTGTTAAAGTAAGATTTAAAAACTTAAGTTAACAAGTTAGGAGGTGATTAGTGATTTACATAAAAGAATCACCTCCATGTTTCAACATAAACTTGGTAACAAGATGATTTCTTGAAAAATAAGTAAACAAAGTGAGTTGATGATCGTATGGATCCGAGGTTTACAAATGGCTTTTCCTAAATAAACCAAGTTTAAAAGACGACTTTTGAAAGATCATGATTCTTACACTATTTTTTGAAAGAGATAAGTATATGGATGTTAGTGAAACATGAAAATGTGATAAACAAATATTTTTGTAAAATATGTGCGCAAGTTGTGAACATCTAAAAATCTCGAGAATGAGATTTTAACAAAAGTAAACACACTTTGGAGGGTAACTAAACCCACTAAACACCCCACTAAGTTACTACGCGTTTTTATGAAAAACCAAGTTCATGTTATTATGTAAAGTGCATTGTTTTTGCACTTGATAGGTGTAATATTGTTTAGTAACTTGTTGATGATTGTTTGGAGGAATTTTTGAAAAGAAAATGATATGCTAAATAGCATGGACACCTCCATTTACAAAGGAGACTATGTCAAAATTTTCTAAAAATTCCAACACTTAAAAAATATTTTCTAAACAAGTGTTACAAGTATATTTTATAACTTGTGTTTCAAATATAAACTTCGCCATAAATTTGTTACGAAATACAAAGTATCGGAGGTTGGTTTTCGTAAATAAAAATGGGTAAATATATATTTAGAATATATATTTTATACTAAGACACCTGTGTGATTATTTGTATATTTTGTGAACTAGTTATATTATTTTAGGGTAAAATAATATAACTTACAGAATACCATGGAAATTACAACTCCAAAATAATACCAAAAATTGCAAGGAATAAAATATTTAAGTTACACACATAATATTGTGAAACCGAACAAGAAAACGTAACTTATGAAGTATCCCGGTAGTTACTGATACAATATATTTTTGGTAGATATTATTTTGGAAACGAAAGGAAAGAAAATGTGATTTTTATACATATTACCAAGTATATCATATTTTTGGGACAAGAGAAAATGTATTATTATTTGGGAAAGTAAAAGTATTTTTACTTGGGTTTATTAAGAAATATAGTATTTTTGGGAAAAATATATATTTTCTTGGACTGTGTTGTTTTGAATAAAAATAAGGTTTATTTATATATTCCTAAGTGAGACTTAAAGATATATATTCTTTTGGATTAACGCACCGGAATACGACGCCACTACATGGCTAGATACGCAAATACAAGAATACGGATAACCATGTATGAAATACCCCATCCTTGGGAAAGAAATACGAATACGAATACTTGAGAAGTATTAATACAAAAATATCGCATAAACAATTATTCCAAAACTAAATATAATTATTATAGCTTGGAATAATATCAGAAACGTAACTCAAAAACATAAATACTAAGACAAGGCACGACCCGTTCTTCTAATAGACGTTAGACCGTTGTAGGTAATCATGTTTACTGAGGAGATTTGGGTTACAAGTACCGAAGACGCAATACTGTGAGTTCATGTCCCCCTTTTCTCTTAACTGTTTTCAGTTTTATACTTCGGGGGTGAAATACATGTTACAATTATTACAGACACTTTATACATGGTATGGTTAGCTTAAGGAGGGTTACTACTTAGATAATGTGAGTGGTGGGTATGACACTTAAGGCCATTTGTAACACCTCGAAAATTCATGTCCAATAATATATCAACACGTGTCATGGACTTTAAACGTGTAAAGGATTGATTTAGAGGGACTAAATTTGACAAACAAGGAATCTATGTGAATAAAAGGGTTCAAAGTGTCAACAATGGATAAATATACTTTACAATAGCCCCACATGATGTTTATACCCTTAAACGAATAAATCATGGATCATACGAAACTAATTGTGAAAGAAAGTGAGGAATTACAAACTACAGGGGTTAAATGTGTCAACATGTTCAAAGTATACCTCTGAGTGACTTTTTAGCAAAACCTAAGCTTTGTAATGATTAATTATACTCACGAGAATAAGTGATAAAAATTTCACAAGGTTTCGTTAAAGTATGAGAAAGTTATGACAATATTCGTGTACGAGGGGTTAAAAGCGTCAACGTTGGAATTTAAGGCTTTACGGGTGATCACAAAGTTAACCGAGGACTTAATGATGTTTGTTTATACCTTGGAGCCCTTAAAAGTCAAGTTAGAGGGCCAAAAGTGCAAGAAATGAAGTGGAAACCACGTTTAGAAGGACCAGGGACCAAAAATGCAATATTTACAAACTTGTGACCGGACTAGACCTTGACACGGGCCGCGTAAGGTCAGGCCCAATCCTTACGCGGGCCGCCTGAGTATCCCAGATGCAGAAAAACTTCACAGCTGCTAGTTTCAGCCTGTTACACCGCCTCAATTCACCATTTTTCGATTCTATGGGCTTGTTTGATGGTTTTTAAGAGCCTAGTGTCACGGAGTTAGTCCTTCAACCCACGTGCGGCTCTTAGTCACCGTGCTAAGATCAGCCTTGACACCAACTTGCAACTCGATTCAATGACTTGAACAAAGGGAACAAAGATTGTGAATAAAAGGAACACTTGTATTGCTTTGAGAACTCTTTACAATGGATGCTTTGTTATAACTTGGAAGGTGATTAGCAAATGAGCCAACATCACCTATTTATACTTGTGGCTAAGTTTCTAGATTATTCCTAATCTAGAGTTTTCTATACAAATATCTATGATATTTACATAAGACTAATCTAGAAAGATTTAAGGAAAATATCTTGGATATTTTCCTAAGAAGTCTATAGTCTTTTGATGATATTTTTGAGTCTTGAATCTAGAATCTTCTAAGGCAAAAATCTGCCATGAATGTCCTTGAAGCTGGTAGAAAATTCCGGATTCCCGAGACTTGCGATCTGAATTTTTAGCGGGCTGTGACATTCTCCCCCACCTAATCCGTCGACGTCCTCGTCGAGTCTTCATGGTACTTCTTGATCTCGTCTCTGAACTGCCATAGTGAATCCTCTGTTTCCCAACTTGCTTCACTATCAGGTAAGTTCTTCCACTTGATCAAGTACTCCTTGTAGCTTGGCACTCCTCGTCGTCGGATGGTGCGGTCGGATACGATCTCTTCAACTTCTCGATCGAATGATGTTACAACAGCCGTTGGTGGCCGCTTGGATACCCCTCTTGTTGAGTCTTCCTCGTCGGCATGATAAGGCTTGAGATAACTCACATGGAAGACTGGATGAATCTTTAGCTTGGGCGGTAATTGTAGTCGGTAAGATACTTTGCCAACTCGAGCAACTACTGGAAAGGGTCCTTCATACTTTCTTACGAGTCCCTTGTGCACGCCCCTTAGTGACTTGAATTGTTGTGGCAAAAGTTTTACCATGACTTGGTCCCCGACTTGGAATTCCACATGTCGCCTTTTATCATCCGCCCATTTCTTCATGCGCTTAGCCGCCTTATCAAGGGAAGTACGAGCCAAGTCTGCTTGTTCGTGCCACTCCTTTAGACTCTTGAAAGCAGCTGGGCTATTACCATCATAGGATGCGGCTAAGGCATTTGGAGTTAATGGTTGACGTCCTGTTACGATCTCGAAGGGGCTTTTTCCCGTTGCCTCGCTTCGCTGCATGTTGTAAGAAAATTGTGCAACATCTAAAAGCTTAGCCCAATCACGTTGGTTAGCACTTACATAGTGTCGGAGGTATAACTCGAGCAGTGCATTGACCCGCTCTGTTTGCCCATCGGTTTGGGGATGAAAGCTGGTTGAGAAGTTGAGTTCTGTCCCCATAATCTTGAATAATTCGGACCAAAAACGCCCCGTGAAGCGAGGATCTCGATCACTGACTATGGTTTGCGGTATGCCCCAATACTTCACCACATGCTTAAAGAAAAGTCTAGCAGTCTCCGCTGCAGTAACATCGGCTGGTGCATGGATGAACGTTCCATACTTGGAAAATCTATCGACCACCACAATAATGCTCCCCGAACCTTCTGACTTTGGCAAGCAAGTGATGAAATCCATTGAAATACTTTCCCAAGGGCCATTTGGGATTGGTAGGGGCTCTAACAAACCTCCTGGTTGGCGTTGCTCGATCTTGTCTTGCTGGCAAACTAAGCAGGTATGCACGTATGCTTCAACATCGTCTGCCATACGTGGCCAGTAAAACGTGCCTCCGATCAGTGCTAATGTGCGTTTGATGCCTGGATGACCAGCCCACTTAGAATCATTGCATTCCTTCAGCACGGATCGCCTGAGATTGCCCTATCTTGGTACATAGAGCCGGTCTCCTTTGGTGAATAAAAGATCCCCTTTTAACCAAAATCGTGTCGTCTTTCCATCCCGGGCTAAGGCGACAAGATGTTTGGCAAATGGATCTTGATTGAGGCCTTCCTTGATTTGGTCTTGGATATCAAAGGTTGGGCGTGTAATAGCAGCAAGCTTGGCTTTGCGACTTAGTGCATCAACCACCATGTTCGCTTTCCCGGGCTTGTACTCCAAGACATAATCAAATTCAGCAAGGAAGTCTTGCCACCTAGCTTGATTGGGACTTAATTTCTTTTGGGTTTGGAAATAGCTAGTGGCAACATTATCGGTTTTGATAACAAACCTGGACCCGAGAAGATAATGCCTCCAGGTGCGTAAGCAATGCACGATTGCCGTCATCTCCTTTTCTTGCACGGTATACTTCTTCTCGGTATCATTCAGCTTGCGACTTTCGAATGCGATCGGATGTCCTTCTTGCATAAGTACTCCGCCAATTGCAAAGTCCGATGCATCCGTGTGTAACTCAAATGGCTTAGTGACATCGGGGAGGGCTAAGACTGGTTCCGACATAATTGCCTCCTTTAATTCTTCAAAAGCTGCCTGACAGCGTTGGTCCCAGTCCCAAGCTTTATTTTTCTTGAGTAGATCCGTCAATGGTGCAGCCTTTGCGGAATAGCCCTTGATGAAACGACGATAGTAATTCACCAAGCCAAGGAATGAACGTAATTCGAGTACCTTGGTTGGTCGCTCCCATGCTTGAATTGCTTTAATTTTGGCATTGTCCATCATGAGCCTGCCCTTTTTGATCTTATGGCCCAAGAATTCAACCTCCTCTTGGGCGAACGAGCATTTTTGCAACTTAACATAGAGCTCGTTCTCACGTAGTACCTGAAAAACCTGCCGCATATGCTCCACGTGCTCCTTTAGTGTGCGGCTATAGACGACTATATCGTCTAAGTATACCACCACGAACTTATCGAGGAAGGGATGGAAGAGTTTATTCATAAGAGTGCAAAATGTTGCTGGTGCATTAGTAAGACCAAAAGGCATCACCAAGAATTCGTACGAGCCATACCTTGTGATGCATGTTGTTTTTGCTTCATCCCCTTGGGCGATTCTTACTTGATAGTAGCCCGAACGTAGATCCAATTTTGAAAAGTACCTAGCATTGCCAAGTTGATCGAATAAATCAGCAATAAGAGGAATTGGGTACTTGTTCTTTACCGTGATTTTGTTAAGTGCCCGGTAATCAATGCACATTCGGAGGGACCCGTCTTTCTTCTTCTGGAATAGTACCGGTGCACCATATGGGGCTTTTGAGGGGCGAATATAACCAGCATCCAACAACTCCTTAAGTTGTTTGCGTAACTCTTCCAGTTCTGGTGGTGGCATGCGATACGGGGCCTTGGCTGGCGGTTTAGAACCCAGCTCCAGCTCGATCTCATGATCAATTTCTCTTCGGGGTGGAAGTTTCTTGGGCAGTTCAGCTGGCATGACATCCTTGAATTCTTCTAGCACTTTCTTGATCTCCATTGGTACTACCTCATTGGGCCTTTCCTCATCGATCTTTGCTACAGCCAAGTAGCATGGTTCCTTCTTATTGTATCCTTTCTTGAACTGTATGGCTGAAAGGGTCTTTGATCCGTTCTTCGACCCACGCTCCGTGCGTACCATACAAACCTTCCCTTCATCAATGATACATAAAGAGTTAGCGATTGGCACAAGAAGAGCCCGTACCTTGTAGAAGAATTCCAACCCAAGTAAGATCCTGAAATCGTCCATTTCCACTATTGAGAAGTCGACATGCCCGGTCCATTCACCAATGCGAACCTGAATATTTTTGGCCTCCCCATGTATTGGTTTGGCACTAGTATTAACCTTTATTGCCCCGCTTCCTTTAACAAAGTTTATACCAAGTCTCCTTGCCTCTTCAATTGACATGAAGTTGTGTGAAGCACCAGTATCGACAAGGGCCCGGACCTGGTTCCCTTGAATGTTAGCTTAGACAAATTGCAGCTTTTTAGTTGGTGACGGACTTTCTTCCAATTTGGCCTTGATTGCGGTTAGTACTTGCATCCATCCCATGCAAGCATCTTCTTCTTCATGACAACCTTCTGCTTGGGCAAGCATGGCATGCAAGCTGGCTCTCTTGGGGCACTCTCGAGCATAATGTGGCCCGTCACATATAAAGCACTTGTTTTCTTAGGTTGAGGGCTTCTTGTCTCGGGCCTTCCATTGTGGTGGAGACTTCCGTGTAGTGCTTTCTTTGTTTTGGGCTGATTTTTCTCCCCCACCTTTCTCATGGCTACTCTTGCGGTCCTTGTTCCTAGATTCCCTTCGGCTATAATCAGTTAAGCCCTCGGCTATAGCGATTGCCGAAGAGAGATCTTGGACACCGCGTCTTTCTAATTCAGTTTTGGCCCATGCTTGTAAGCCATCGAGAAAGTAAAAGAGGGAATCTTTGTCGGACATATCCGGAATTTCAAGGACAAGTGTAGTAAACTCTTTAATATAGTCCTTGATAGTGCCGGTTTGTTTCAACTTCCGCAACCGGCTCTTAGCTTCATTTTCCGCATTCTCCGGATAGAATTGCTTCTTAATTTCTCTAATAAAATCAGCCCAAGTGTTAAGGATACACGTACCTTTTTCAATCTCAGCGTGCTTACGTCGCCACCACAAGCCCGCGGTTTCTTTTAAGTAGAGTGTGACTGTTTTGATTTTCGTGGCATCATCAGTCACATTTACACCTTCGAAGTATCGTTCCATCTCCCATAAGAAATCCTCAACAGCCCTTGCTTCCCGTTTGCCAATGAAGGGTGTTGGTTTTGGTACTTCGATTCTTGGAGTGATACTCACAAAGCTACTTCCGGTTGAAGCCACGACTCTGCTACAATCGTTTACTTTGGTTTCCAGACCAAGAAGGCTACGATGCATATCCATGGATAAGTCATCCATGTCTTTACGAAGCTTATAAATTGCCTTTTCTGTAGCCTCCTTGATGGCCTCATTTACCTTCGACTGGAACTCAGCTTGAAACAACTCCAATGCAGCCTTCAATCCATCACGAAGGTCGTTGAAGCTTGTATCCATCTCATCCAAGCGTTGAAATGCACCATCGCGGTCTCCAATTCAGCAACCCGTTTCTCCAAGGTTTTGTCCTTAGACGTGCCACGATGTTTCTTCCCTCCATGGGGTGTTTCATCCCGTCCACGAGTCTCATCAATAGCAACATTGATGCCTACTCCTTTGTTGCCCGTATCAGTCATTTCCCAGCGAATCGACGTGCTCTGATACCACTTGTCATGGAGTTAGTCCTTCAACCCACGTGCGGCTCTTAGTCACCGTGCTAAGATCAGCCTTGACACCAACTTGCAACTCGATTCAATGACTTGAACAAAGGGAACAAAGATTGTGAATAAAAGGAACACTTGTATTGCTTTGAGAACTCTTTACAATGGATGCTTTGTTACAACTTGGAAGGTGATTAGCAAATGAGCCAACATCACCTATTTATACTTGTGGCTAAGTTTCTAGATTATTCCTAATCTAGAGTTTTCTATACAAATATCTATGATATTTACATAAGACTAATCTAGAAAGATTTAAGGAAAATATCTTGGATATTTTCCTAAGAAGTCTCTAGTCTTTTGATGATATTTTTGAGTCTTGAATCTAGAATCTTCTAAGGCAAAAATCTGCCATGAATGTCCTTGAAGCTGGTAGAAAATTCCGGATTCCCGAGACTTGCAATCTGAATTTTTAGCGGGCTGTGACACTAGGGACACTTGGGATGATCAGGGAACATCCATAGACTTGGTTGTCATGATCTAAAGGCATCAAAAAGTCCTATATAAGAAGTTCTTGGTTGCACCATTTGAGCACTTCATTTGCAATCATTCACAACTCAACTTCTGGAGGTTCCTGAAGCTCAAGGACAATTCCTAGGAGTTATTAGTCGTACTTAGGACTATTGTAAGTGTCCTTAACCTTCCTTAATTCAGTTTTGCTTAGTTAATTAGTCTAAAGTCAAACCGTCGTAATTAAGATTTGACTTCGTCATTAATGTTAATTTGTCCAGTCAAATTCCAAATTGAATGTACCTATGAGTGGGTAATTATGTGGGCAATAAACCTTAAAAGGGCACCCTTAAAAGGGCACCCTCTGATTCCCACTCTAACTAGGTCAATTGTCGTGTCAAAGTTAATCTCAAAAAGTCAACAGAAAGCTTATTTTCAAATTAATGCATAATTAGCAATGTAGAAGCTATACAACCCGTTTTATCATTAATATAACTTGGTAATTAATGTAAGAACATGTCTAAACATGTTCAACTCGACAATTTTCCGTTTAAGCTCGGTTCGGAACCGAAAGTCGCAAAAGTAGACTTTTGCTTTGACTTTCAGTTCTGACCCATTAGAGCATAGTTTAGTAATGTCTTAGTGCTTTAATAGGACCAGGTTTCATATAAGTAACACCCTCTGTGATTATACAACTTGGTTCATTAGCTATCCGATTCATATGCATATTCGGTTAAATGCCTAAATGTTGACTATTATGCCCATATAACCTTAAAACATGATTTTTGAAAATGTAAAAGAATAGAAACCTTAGTTACTGATTTATAAACTTGTACCTAAAATTTGACATCAGTTTGAGGTCTAGATTAAGAGTTATGCTCATTAGCGTAATTAGAAAGCTTTTTAGTAATTAAACGGTGTAATTAGCGTATAGCCTATCTAAACCCGATTTTTGATACCAAAATTATTAACCACTGATATAAAATAATATTTTGGGATTTTTGGAGATTTTTATTTATTTTTAGGCTAAGCATAACATAGAGTTCTAAGCTTGATCCGGTAATTGTCGGTTTTGCCCTTTTAGGCTATAAAATGAGTTTTACCAATCCTTTTGATACCAAACCTTTTTCTACTGATCCAATATGATAAATAGAATATTTTAAGCCTTCTGTAATAATAAAAATATCAGCTTTTCTTATAAAACCCGAAAATCGCTTAAAATCACCTTTTTACGCGTTTTAAGCACACAGTATGTATTAAAACCATTTTAGATATATAAGACTTGATACCTACTGATGTTTTAAATAAATTTTTATACTTTAGCAGTAAGCAAAAGTTTTAAACTCATATTTCCAGATTTGACTTTTAAACCTTAGGTGAAATTACCAAAATGCCCCTTCGGTGCATAGTATGGTTAGAAATGATAAATTTCACATATAGGTTATACCCTACTGATATAACTTAGTAAATTAAGTATTTTTACTGAATACATCAGACCCGAAACTCAGATTTATCTTTAAACTCTTTTATAACCTTTAAAATGACCAAAATACCCCTACGGGGCATAATTTGAGTTTAAATTCATTTGGGGCATAATAAAAGATATCTTACTGATGTCACAACATATTTAAGGCATATTAACTTAGGAAACCTGCATATGACTCATATGGTTACCCGTTACGCACTTTTCGCGTTCGGATCGGCTTATGTAACTAGTTTGCATAATTTAGCCGAAACGGGTCAAACCATATCGTTTTCATCTCAAAATACAGAATGTGTTTAGTTTACCCACATTAAACAAGTGTCCAAGCTTGTCGGGTCAAAACCACATTCTAAACCGGTCTTCGCTTTATCATGCGTTTGAACCGTGTCTTCCTTTTGAAAACTAACCGGTCTAAGTCTAAGCTTAATTGAAGACCCGTTAGGATTCTAATAGGATATTAAAAACCTTTGTTCCAGATTAAGAGCCCAGTAAAAGCTACATGCACTTGATGTATTTGATTTATACTTTGCTCAGGTAAATACTCTTAACTTATTTTCCCTATACGGGCTTGGGATACGGTACTATAAAAGTACCGCTTGGTCGGGTGTGTAGTCATTTAAATCGGATTGTGATTAATGTATTTACATAACTCGTTTTAATCTGTATTATTTGGTGTATGGCCTTTGGGGGTTAAATGACCATGTCCCGGATATCCTTGGCATCATTCAAAGAAATGGCCACGACCTAAGCACGGGGTGTAGGCGTACACCTGACAGTTGCATATGTAAAAACTGGTAGTCCACTTAAAGGAATCAACCTTGTGGGTATTATACCTGTGGTGTGTCAGTTAATCTAGACCGACCCTACAAACTGGCCCTGATGGACGACAAATAAGTAAAACTGTATACAAGATTATTTTTGAATAATTGTCCCAAGTTATAAAAGATATTTTTGCCTAAGTGCATTCAAATCAATTTTTAAAACATTTTCAAAATGAGTCAGTTAAGTTGTATTTACCAGTGTAAACTGACGTATTTTCCAAAAAGGCTAAGTGCAGGTACTATACGTAATAGCCTGGCTACTCCAGGCATCAATAATCAAGTCTCGCAAGCTCTAGATGTTAAAGTCTGTTGAACAATTTCCTTTTTCTTTCGATCCGCCTGTGGATCTGTTTCAACTATTTTGTGATACTAAATATTACAATTTATTCAGTTGAAATAAATCTATCTTTTGCTTCCGCTGTGCATTTAAATTTGTGTTGTTTGACTATGATGATATCAACTACGTCACGATACTCCCAACCGGGCCCACCGGTAATACGTGGAAATATCGGGGTGTGACAGGTTGGTATCAGAGCCAACACTGAGTGAATTAAACACTAGCCTTTTGTGTTTAATCCCAGTTACACAATTGCACATTCCTTGATTCTCGAGTCTAGACAAAGAACTTAGGACTAATCCTAATTCGTTTTATTTTTGTTTCCTTTGTTATTTTTCTGATTAGCCCTTGCATGGGCAAGTCATTTCAATTAGAAGTCCCGTTTAGGGCAACCATGTATTTGTTAAATTTTAATGGAACAGTTAGATTTAAAATAACATTCCTATTATAAGATCTACCATTATAATAAAATGGCAAAATCTAAAAAGGACAAGACCTAGCCATGTGTCACCTTAAGACAGGGCCAAGATGGTAGTTCCTCAATTAGATTCAGATTCATATTAACATCTCAATTTAGGATTGTTCTGCGTTAAATTTTAAAAAGAATCTTAAAGGTAAAACCTAGCCTAAATGTCGTTACAGACATGGCCAAAATGGTAAGACCTATTCAAAAGGTTCCAATCCTTGTTAGCATCTGAAAACGTGTTAACACTCTTGGCAAAATGTGATTCGATAAAATCGCATAAGTCATCCTTAAATTGGATTACTCAAATTTTCCTTATTAAAATACTCATCCCTCTAAAGATGAAGTGCCTACGGGCTATAATTAACGTCCTCTGAGACTAAAGACAGTGGTAGCCTACAACTCCCTGTCAAGAAAAGGTAACGAACTTAGATTTAAACATTAATGCCTTGATTCCATAAAATCTGGGCTTATAAATTAAATTTGTCTACGTGACTAGGCCTTTTTGTGCTATTATTAAATTATAATTAGGGGTTGTAATAAAGATCCTGAATATGAATATATTTAGCAAATTAACCAAAACAGTAATTAAAAACCATGGTTAATAAATCGTCAAGAACAATAGTAACTGTATAGGCTTCTAAATAAACCTTGTCATTAATTTCTTTTATGTAGCAATTCAAGCTACATGACTAGGTCGGAAGAAGTAAACAGTCATCCCCTGGAGAATGATGAGAATACTAGGATTAATATAACCAGGGAAGAGCTCCGTACACTTATTGATACAGCTGTATCTAAAGCTATGGATAGGCAATTCAGGGGGTTTAGTGGGACGCACAGTAGAACCTCATCAGCACCCCACACTAACTCTGTCCCTAAGACTCATTCAGAGGCACATAGCAAGCCACCCTCTAAGAAAGATGAACCAAAGAAGGAGGATGTTCAACACTCCTCAAATCAACACAGTGTTCCATCTAAGAGAATGGTATTTGACAGGGAACCACGTGCCAAGTCATGCACTTATAAATACTTTGTCTCCTGCAAACCCAGGGATTTTACTGGGGAGAAAGGAGCGATTGATTGTATGACCTGGTTGGATGAAATGGACACCATGGTTGATATCAGCGGTTGTGCTGAAAGGGATGTAGTGAAGTATGTATCCCAATCGTTCAAGGGAGAGGCGCTAGCATGGTGGAAGTCTCTCATTCAAGCTGCTGGGAAGATCCCACTCTACAATCTGACATGGGATCAGTTTATTGCTCTCATTAAGGAGAATTACTGCCCTCAACACGAGGTTGAGAGGATTGAATCATACTTTTTATCGTTGGTGATGAAGAATTTAGATTGTTAAGCTTATCTCACCAGTTTCAATACCCTGTCTAGGCTGGTTCCGTATCTGGTAACACCGGAACCCAAGCGAATAGCTCGCTTCATTGGGGGTTTAGCCCCAGAGATAAAGGCCAGTGTTAAAGCATCCAGACCTGCTACCTTTAGGTCAGCAGCTGATCTATCTCTGTCTCTTACTTTGGGCGCGGTCAGGTTGATATCGCTTAAGAATTCGGAAGAAAGTAAGAGAAAGTGTGAGGATGATAACTCACGAGGTTCAGAGAAGAAGCATAAGGGAAACACTGATTCCAAGAAGTTTGGGTCTGGAAAGAGTAGTCAACGAACAGAGGAGAAACCAAAGTGCACGACTTGCCAAAAACGCCACTTTGGAAAATGCAGGCTTGAGACCAAGTCTCAGTCAGGACGACCTGCATGTGGGTTATGCAAGTCTAAAGAGCATAAGACCGTAGACTGCCAGAAGATTAAGGATGCTACGTGCTAAAATTGCAGTGAAAAAGGGCATATTAAGACCAACTGCCCTAAATACGCTAAAAAGCCTGAGGAAGCCAAGAAGACCAATGCAAGGGTCTTCCGTATGGATGCACGAGAAGCTGTTCAGGACGACAATGTGATCACATGTACCTTCCTCATAAATGATGTTTATGCAAGAGTGCTATTTGATTCAGGAGCTGATAAGTCGTTTGTAGATAATAAGTTCTGTAAGTTGCTGAATTTACCTGTTAAAACCCTAAGTGTGAAATATGAGGTGGAATTAGCTGATGGTACCTTAGAAACCGCGTCAACCGTGTTAGATGGATGTTTCATATCCATTAGGAACCACTCTTTTCCTTTGTCCTTACTTCCTTTGAAGCTAGCCGGTTTTGATATAGTTATAGGAATGGACTGGTTATCGCATAACAAAGCCCAGATCGTCTGCAATAAGAAGCAAGTGGTAATCAAGACTCCGTCTGGTGAGTCACTTACAATTCAGGGAGATACCCAGTATGGACTGCCTGAGCAAGTGTCTATGCTCAAGGCATCTAGATGTTTGAAGAAGGGTTGTGTCATTTATATGGCACAAGTGACTATTGATGAGCAGAAACCCAAGGTTGAAGAGATTCCCGTCATTTCTGAGTACCTAGAAGTTTTCCCGAAAGCACTACCTGGTTTGCCACCAGATAGGCAAGTAGAATTCAGGATTGACATTATTCCAGGAGCAGCACCTATTGCAAGGGCACCTTACAGGTTGGCACCAACAGAGATGAAAGAGTTGAGGACTCAGTTAGATGATTTGTTGGCAAAAGGTTTTATTAGACCTAGTTCATCTCCTTGGGGAGTGCCAATCCTGTTTGTCAAAAAGAAGGATGGATCGATGCGTCTATGCATCGATTACCGTGAGCTTAATAAGGTCACTATCAAGAATAGGTATCCATTGCCCAGGATCGACGATCTATTCGATCAATTACAAGGGGCAAGTTACTTCTCTAAGATCAACTTGAGGTCAGGCTATCATCAACTGAAGGTTAAAGATGAAGATGTACACAAGACTGCATTTAGGACTCGCTATGGTCATTATGAGTTCTTAGTGATGCCTTTTGGGCTCACTAATGCACCTGCAGCATTCATGGATTTCATGAATCGCGTCTGTAAGCCCTACCTAGATAAATTCGTCATCGTCTTCATTGACGACATTCTGATTTATTCAAAGAATCAAGCTGACCATGAGAAGCATCTTCGATGCATTCTGAAACTGCTTCACCAAGAAAAGCTCTATGCCAAGTTTTCGAAGTGTGAATTCTGGCTTCGAGAAGTCCAATTCCTTGGACATGTTGTTAGTGAGTGTGGTATCCAAGTAGATCTCGCCAAAGTTGAAGCTGTCATGAATTGGCAAGAGCCAAAGACGCCTACAGAGATTCGTAGCTTTCTAGGTTTAGCAGGATACTATAGGCGATTTATTGAAAATTTCTCAAGGATTGCTTTGCCCTTAACTTCGTTGACACGTAAGAATATTAAGTTTGACTGGGGCACTAAGCAGCAGGAATCCTTTGACATTCTTAAACAGAAGTTGAGCAATGCACCTGTGTTGACATTGCCTGATGGAATAGAAGAATTTGTAGTATATTGTGATGCATCGCACACAGGTATGGGATGTGTGCTCATGCAGAAAGGCAAGGTCATTGCCTATGCTTATCGACAGTTAAAGGTGCATGAGAAGAATTACACCACCCATGACTTGGAGTTGGGTGCCGTTGTATTTGCACTAAAGTTGTGGAGGCATTACTTGTATGGTACTAAGTGTGTGATCTACTCTGATCACAAAAGCCTTCAACATCTGTTCAATCAAAAGGACTTAAACATGAGGCAGCGACGATGGATGGAAACTCTAAATGACTATGATTGTGAAATCCGAAACCATCCAGGCAAGGCGAATGTGGTCGCCGATGCCTTAAGTAGAAAAGAACGAGTAAAGCCTATAAGAATCAATGCCAAGAGCATTGAGATAAAGAATAGTTTGAATGAAAGGTTGTTAGCTGCGCAGAAAGAAGCTGTATTAGAAGCTAACTATCCTGATGAAAAGCTAGGAGTAACTGAAGAGCAGTTATCCTATGGCAAAGACGGAATCCTAAGGTTAAATGGACGAATATGGGTTCCAGTGTATGGAGGACTTCGAGATGTCATCCTTCAGGAAGCCCATAGTTCTAAATACTCCATTCATCCTGGAGCTGATAAAATGTACCAGGATCTGAGAGCAAATTATTGGTGGATAGGCTTGAAGAAGTCTACAGCTACCTATGTAGCCAAATGTTTGACGTGCGCACAAGTTAAAGCTGAGCACCAGAAGCCGTCAGGTTTGCTACAACAGCCTGAACTTCCCACCTGGAAGTGGGAAATGGTGACAATGGATTTTATCACCAAATTGCCAAAGACAAAGAAAGGAAATGATACTATTTGGGTGATAGTAGATAGACTGACTAAGTCAGCACATTTCCTACCCATTAAGGAGACTTATAGCTCCGACATGTTAGCCCAATTGTACGTAGATAAGATTGTATCTATGCATGGCGTACCAGTGTCAATTATCCCTGACAGAGATACCAGATACACATCACATTTTTGGAAAAGTTTCCAACAATCTTTGGGCACGCGCTTAAATTTTAATACAGCTTACCATCCTCAGACGAACTGGCAGAGTGAGCGTACCATCCAAACTTTGGAAGATATGCTTCGTGCATGTGTAATTGACTTAGGTGGTAGTTGGGATAACCACCTGCCATTGATCGAGTTCTCCTATAACAACAGCTACCATACAAGCATTCAGGCTGCGCCTTTTGAAGCATTATATGGTAGGAAGTGCAGACGCCTATTTGTTGGGCAGAAGTAGGAGAAGCTCAGTTATCAGGACCGGATATAGTCCATGGTTGCTTTTAATCGTGAATTTCACCTTGTACATGTTACTGTATATATACGGCATGGACATGGAGTCACCACCGTCATTTATCTTTTCAAGCACTTCGAGAATAGGACCCACTAATCTCCTCACACATTGCACCTTCTTCCAGAATGTTGCGTTCATTACAATCTTTTCAACCTCTTCACCCTCGTGGGATTTTGAAAGTCGAGATGACAACCATTTTGTGGACTGAAACAAGCGTTTGAGAGCCGTTCTGTGATCCATCAAGCTTTGTAATGTCAGAAAACTTGAAGAAACGCTGGTGAAAGACGCTCTCACAAGTTCTTGTCCGTTAGTGTATTCTTGTTTCATTAGATTCCATAACCACATCTGGTTGTATACAAGCTTTGTGATCTTCTGTCCTTTCTCGATACATTCCGCCACCCATTTTATCTTTACGAAATCTTCCAGCATTTGTTCGATACAAGAAGCAGCACAAGGCATCCAAAATAGATTTTGTCGTTTTTCCTCCAACATCTTTCCAGCCGCTTCATAAATGGGTGTGTTTTGTGTGATAACCTATAGCGAATTAACACACACACACATAAAAAGTTAAAATAATTACGAATGGTATTATAATGAAGAGTAAAATGCCCTTTGTCCCTGAGGTTTGGCCAGAGGTTTGTTTTTCCGCATCTGGATCCAAAAGGTTTTAAATCTTGCCATTTTATCCGGCTCGTTACCTCCATTCATTTTTATCTGTTGAGTCAGGGTATTTCCGTCTTTTTTGTTAACTTAAAGGAAAATTCAGTTCTTTTCACTTTCTGTATAAGCATTTAGCATAATGTACAAGTGAGTCCTTATATGAAAAAGACCCAATTGCCCTTTAAGTTAACAAAAAAGACGAGAATACCACTGGCTTAGCGAAGAAAAATGGATGGGGTTAACGAGCCAGATGAAAATTGCAAGATTTCAAACCTTTTGGATCCAAATACGAAAAAACAAACCTTTGGACGAAAGTCGCAAAACTATCCAACGTTCACAAAAGTTATGGAACACATGTTCTCACACCCTAACCGAAGGCGGAATCATCGGAGTAAGACGAAATAGATTGCTCGTCACACATAACACTATTTTGCGACAATAACTAATTCAAAACCATTTTCATTGATAATCATAAATTTTCAATTACAACCAAAAAAAGTACAAGTACAACATGGAAACGACAAAATACAACAACAATAACATAACAAAACATATTCAAATCTAGTATCTTGAGCGTGTTTCTAGTCATCCCTACTAGATTCATCATGGCATCAACATCAACCTGTAACATGTTTAAAATAAAGGTTCAATGCAAAAGCATTGGCGAGTACACAAGTTTGTATTAATATAGCATAAGTATAAAAGCATTTTCTCGAATCCACATGGTAATTGTATACAAGGTGAACTAGCATGCAATACTAAATGTCAAACCCAAGTGTCCACAAGAATTAAGTGTCCCTTGCCACAAAAGTAACAAGACTAGTTTACGAATAAAAGACTTAACAAGACCCCGACGGGCGGTGTGCTATTCCTATAGCGTTATTGTAACATCCGTCAAATTGGATTCCCAAAATCCGACCCGTTTTGAAATTTTGGATCCTAATCCTTGAAACTCAAAATTATTATTATTATTATTATTATTATTTTTGTTTTCGCAAAATTTAAAATTAGTGATGCGAGATTTTTATTCAGATATTTATTTGGTTAAAAATCAATATAGTTATTTATTTAATTAATCTAATTTAAAAGTTTACTTATATATAAACTAGTTAGTTATTAAGGTTGCATAACCTAACCAAGTTAACTTATATAGTTAGTTTTGTTAGAGTTCAAAGTTAGTTTGAAGTAATATAAGTTAACCTAGTTTGTAAACCAAGTTGATTAACCTAGTTAATTTGATGAGTTATAATGAGAGCTTAAACTAAACCAATTAACCAAGCCAATTTATTCAGGTTAGTATAGTTAAGGGACCTAAAGTGGTACTTTTCCTTTTATGTAATGAAAGGATGAAAATTTAGGGACTGTTTGTGCAAGTCCATGAAACTTTAAACATAATCAGTACACAAGTTCAATCCCATTCCTTTTCTTCTTTCATTTTTCCGCCAAAAGACAGCCATGACTTCTTGGCTTCCATTTACTTTGCGCATGCTGATTGCTCGGGACTCGATAAATGGCGTTTCCTTTTTCTAAACAAAATCAAGATCCTGGACATAATAAAAGATGCGCACCCTTATGTTCCATCGGACACCCTCACATCCTCTCAACACCCTCCACATCACTCGAAAACACCTTCCTTGAACCCACCGGAGAATCCATAACTCGCCAGCGATCGGAGAAGACGACCGGAGTTTTCGACAGGAACCACTTCACTCGATTACCTTTTCGCGTAACCCGCAAGACGCCGCAACCATCAGTCCTAGTGACTGAGGGAGGATCAGTCCTAGAGACTGAGGGAGGATCAGTCTTAGAGACTGAGGGAGGATCAGTCTTAGAGACTGGGGAGATTTGGTTTTAGAGACCAGGGATTTAGTCTTAGAGACTGGGGAAATTTGGTCTTAGAGACCAGGGAATTAGTCTTAGGGACTGGGGAGATTTGGTCTTAGAGACCAGGGAGTTAGTCTGAAAGACTAGGGAGTTCAGTCTGAGAGACTGGGTGGGATAGTCGGGGAAAACTAGGACGAATATCTGAATACATGATTACATTATGAATTGTCTTTATTTGCAATACACAAAGTGTTAAAGATTACTGTGAATATACATGCTATGACTATTATGTACCGGCACACACGTCACCTTCCTCAGGGAACGAATTGTCAGATGATGATGACCCTACGGCCACCGCCACAGATGATGAGACTGTACCTGCGCCGAAGATATTTACGTCAGACACTGAGAGTGACCCTGACATGCTGACCAAGGACGAGGATGACTTCCAACCGTCCGCGCTGCCAGACTTTGGTGATGAATTACCCTTGCTGATGGCTTCCTTGACGAGAATCTTCCTGTCATTCTTGTTTCGGTCCACGACCACCTTACCATTTGGACACTTCGGTGGAGAGCACCTCCTGGCTCCGATCCTCGACGCCGTACCTCTCGTGGTTATTTCCCCCGAGGATCTGCCTCTTTGACAAATTGTTTGACGACGATATTAATTTGCTTGTTGATGATCCTCCTGTTGACACCCAGGATGATGGAAAGTTAGATGAGAATGTTGTTACTAATTTTACGTTTTGAGATCCCTGTTATCAAGCTACCCTCTGATTTTAGTATACATTCGATGTCAGACCCCTTTGAGTCTGTGACATCTGCAGCCTTACAGACAGCCAGATTACAGCTTTCTACTACCGACACAGACGACGATGACATAACTGCGGCACTATCACCTGCTTGAGGCACCACACCGTTACACGACCCAGAGCCTGCCCCTGTGCTAGCTTCTGCACCTTTTGGGTCAGCTTGATGTTGCACCTGCTGAACCTGCACCTTTACTTGAACATGACCCCATTTCTTTTGATTTACCAGACAATGCATCTCTTATAACCAACTCGGTACCTGCACCTAGGGATCTTCCTATCAGTTGAGACGTTTGTTCCTGCACCTTCACCCACTGGTGTTGCTCCTGTGAAGACCGACATCCTTTGCGCCAATATGCCAATTGCTTTCTTTCAAGACACACCCGCACCCCGGGAAGGAACTCCAGGTCAGTACCCGCATAACGATCCTTTTGCTACAGCAGCATTTTCTACGACCTCGCAGGCCGCACCGTTTGCTACATTCACCTCTACATCACTGGACGAGCCGTTTGGATGGTTCCTATAATACGCTATGCTGATTTTAGACTCTTATCATCCCTCACATTATGGAGGCTACATACGGGATGAGTGCTCCTGTAACATTAGCTACAGTTGAGGATATAAGTCACAGAGTTTTTGGAGCTTGAGCTGAAACCACGTTCTCCACACTGTCTATTGTCAATATACTTTCATCCTCCACATTCATCAAGATTCCTTTTGATGCTCTCACCTGCTGCTATTACACCCCTCCCAGGTTTTGATGCTCGTTTCTTTATTGTCGAGCAGCAGAACAGTTAATTACTTCGACGTATATACAAACTCGGGGAGGAGTTCACGCATGTTAGCAGTCTACTTTCTTTCCTCCTCCACCTCAGACACCAGTATAGTTGGTTTCTGGATTATGCGGATTGCGTTACATTTGGGCAAAGACACTAATGATAAACCGGGATTGTGGAGACTTTTGGGAGACCACTTCTGACTACGTAATTTTGATACACTAATATACTTATTGGACAAGGGTAGGGTGACCCTGTGTCCCTCTTGATGTGATACACTTTGTAAGACAATGCAATTGTGGTCGGAGAATAATGAGAGCCCAATCATCATTAAACAGGCGACAATACTTTGTGACCAATGACCAACGAAAGCTCAGTCGCTATGTCTTCGTTAAGCACGTTAATTGATCTATATGTGTGTGCTATAATGTTACGTGCTTGCTTGCTATGCTCTCATTAAACATACTTCCCAAATTACTTGGTTATGCTATGATTATGCAATTGCTTGATTGGTTGATATAAAAATCAAATACGTGTATGTACATATGACCTCTAAATAAATATATGCACTCCCTGAACAAATACAACATGACCTAACTGTAACACCCCGAAAATATAAAGCCTTATATTGAAAATATAAATAAATAAAAAATAAAAAATAAACTAGCTAGGGATAAATAACCTAGTTAGTCATGAGCCTAGTTATAACAAAGAAACTTGATTAAAACATCTAAAATTTAACTTGGCATTAATTGGAGGGCTAAAAGTGTTAAAAAGGAAACTTGTTTTTACAAAAACAATAATAAAATAAATTAAAACTCAAGACACTCACATTGGTGTGTCTGAGTTCGACCAGAGGCAAGGGGGGCGACCAGGAGAAGAATCCCAACCATAGTTCTTGTCTAAATTCACAAAATTGAAGGTCAAGATCAGCCCCAAAACGAAATTCGAGCTAAGATTTGTGATCTCCATTACAAGGGGATCATAAGGTATGTAAAATTTGATAAGAAATCTCTACTTGAAATTCTCACGATTCTAGGGAGATTGAAATCTGTTGATGCATGTTGGTTAAATGAATAGATTGAGGATGATATAGTGTCTAGGAGTAAACCCTAGGCAACTATAAGTGAAATCATGTCTAATCTCTGAAAATCTCATGAACACATTGAAGGTGATTCATGGGTTTTGTGAGAATTTGATGAACACTAGGGTTTAGAAGGTTATTCTAGTGTAGATTGATTCATAGAAACTGATTTCTGAAAAGATTTGATGTTTAAATCTTGGTTAAATAGTTAGTCAATAACTTGATTTTGAATTGTATGAAATCATGCTCATTAGGTGTTTGATATAATGCCTAAGAGAAGATAAATGTAAAGAATTTGGACTAAAAACGCATAATTGTTTAGTGTGGTAAATTATGCGTTATATACTATAAGAGAGTTCAACTTGAACTCTATAGGCAAGGGAATCGGAACGTCAAGCGGAAAAGCTAGTGGCGATACGCGTTTGAAGGGAACGCTTTGAAGGTACGTAACCACGGTTTCGTTACGTTATGTTTGTTATGTATTTTTACTAGTAGACTTGAATTTAGAATAGTGTATGAATTCGGATGTCTAGTTGAAGTGACGAAGATCACTAAATGAGTAAATGGGTTAAATGTTGGTTAGAACAAGTTTGGTATGTTGTAAAATGGTGATTCCCATTAAACAACCAAACGGGTCAAACAATGGTTGAATTTGTAGTGTTGAAGTGACTAAAACGCCACTCATTAAAAATTGAGTTATAAAAACGTAATCCGTGGAATGGACGTGATACGCTAAGATTGACAAGCCCCGGGAATGGGTAATCATGGTTAGAAACCAATGTTGATGAATTATGCAAGTATGTAACTTGATTCGTTACATTGGGTAATTTTGATAATTAGCATATGTGTAGTTGAATAGTAGAATAAAGATTGTGTTGGTTTAAAGCGATAATGTTCGCTATATTGAATAATAGGTCAAGAATTGGTTAGATCTCGTTGGTAGTCATCGTAATGGAGGATTCCGTAGATGAGCCAAACGGGTCGAATAATCAATTAATGCGTGGCTAATGCTTCATCATATGGTTAATTGGTCTTTTGTTAATATTAATAAATGACATATTAGAATACGAGAGTTTAGCGTGTTGGTTTGTTAGAATAATGAAGTCCGTACAGGTAAACTAAACGGGTCATTAAAAGAGAGTATGAATAGAATAACGGTAGTACCGTACTTGTAGATTGTGAGCCCGAGTGACGGGTAGCAAATTACTAAACACGCAAACCGATGATGGGAGCGTGGGTGTTGAAAATGAGAAATCCGAGATTTGGGTTTGGGTGAGATAAACAAAATAAGACAAAACATAAACTTTCAGGGACTACCGTAAGTTACGGTATCTACCGTAACTTACGGTAGAGGCTAAACTGTTACGGCAATTCTCTACTGTCTTACGGTAGACCAAGGTTATCCAGCAACTACCGTAACTTACGGTAGATACCGTAAGTTACGGTAGAGCCCAGACAATTCTGTTGAATCTTGCATATCCTAGCTAATCGAATCCGTTTTTGAACGTAGTTTCGATTAAGCAATATTTCTAAGAACTCTAACTCTAATTTTGTTAAAATTTCCAGTTTACAGGTTTTGCAAGTATGTGGACGATGATCAAGCATGTTTCGAAGAACCGAACACTAACTTTTGAAGCTTCCGCGTAAATTAACTTTGATTAGACAATGTTTATGATGTAAACGATTTACTAATCATGTTTTGAATGACGTAACTAGTTAAGTAATTGTTTAGAATGTAATCACTCTTAAACTTAAATTTTGCACATCTTTTGAAGTAAGGTACCGTCTTAAGTAAATTCATGTGTATTTACATTAAATTCCTATAAATTTAGACGGGTGTTACAAGTTGGTAATCAGAGCTTAAGGTTGTAAACAAAGTGTTCGGTTCAAGCTTGATCGATCGTCCGGTAAGAATTAATTTATTATTTTAGTAGATCTTACCTTATGTATGAAATGAGATGCGAATTGATGTGCATGGGGAGGGTGTGTTAACACACTCAAACCCGGAAAGTGCACCAAACATGAATGGTCTAAGCAAGTAAGTGAACTTGGCTAAACCAAAGCGAAAGATGCAGATGATACAAAATGAAATGTTTAACAATTAATATAAACATCCAGATTCAAGATGACTGATGAAGGTAATGATAATGATACGGTGCCGAAGGTCACCGAACAGATGAAAGAAATGTCTGGTGTAACCGAGAGCGAATTAGCATCTCAATTAACTGAAGAGATGAAGCTAAAATTTCTGAGGAAGTCGGAAAGGCAATAGAAGCCAGTCTACCGCAGTTTGCCGAGAGACTACAAACCACAATTTTGCTAGCAGTAGAGGAGATGATAACTGAATTAAAAGATAGTCTCTCACAAGAAAAAGATGACAGGAGTGAGTCGGATGTGGACCCAAGACCCGTAAAGAAATCAAAGCCTGATACCCCGAAAGAGAAGACAAGGTCTTCCCACACGATAGCCACGGAGGCTAAAGCTGAACCTGATATTGTTCCAGGTATGCTTATTACAAATTTAATTTCACTATAAATTTTATTCAATACTAGTGTGAACAATAGTTGCATAGGGGCATACATGAGTAGTGAGACGGGCGAATTATGTGAAAGAAATATATATGCATAAGAAAATAAACAATGGTGACTTGGTGAGCATGTGAAACCAAGGCAAAAGTAATCACGGTCAATATTGTCATGGGAAGGAGTGCGCGTACACTCAAACCCGGGAACTTAATAAAGTGAATAACTGACGGATTGGGAAGGAGTGTAATAACACCCGAACCCAGAAATTTGCAATAAAAAAAATATAGATGACAAGGACAAGGTTATAGACTTGGCCAAACCAAATAAAATATGCAGAAACTTCGTTATATAAATAAACGATGTGGATAAATTTCATACAATGATATGGAATAATAAAACGAAACGAATTGATTTTGTTATGGTTACAATAGGATTAAGGTTAAAGATGAGAAATTACGACTCGGACCAAACATATCCTTGAGAAAGAAGCTAAATGGATGATACGTGTTATTCGCTACTATGAATAACAAAGTATCAATAAATGCAAATTTGGAAACTTGGGTATGGGTAACCATCCAAATAACACATTATTAATCAAACCTTTATGAGGAAGGACGATGATCACAGCGATGGATGTGATTATATAAAAGATCAGTAAAATAAATGTTATGAAAGTATTAGAATAAGGACGGGTAAATCCCAAAAGCCGAATAACAATAGCGGTAGTTTTACCAAATAAGACTTGAGAAATGGGCCTTCGGGACATTAGTAAAAGAAACAGACCTAAGGGTCGCAAACAAAAGAAAGGTGGTGTTCGGATCAAATAAGTAAAATGCGTGATGATAAGGGTAACGGAAGCCGGATAACGGGAGCGTATTACATTAAGTTAATGAGCCCAAGGAAAGGGATAAGAATCAAGGTAAATAAAAATATAAAGCAATAAATAAGAATGTTAGGGAATAAGAGTAAAGTTTGACTATCATTAGTGATAAAGTACACACGAACAAGTCAAACAAGATGAATGAAAGAATAAAGGATTTGGTGGAATAAGAGTGACGGAGTACGCTAATACTACTGAATAAATCAAAACGAAGTCTTAATGCATGCCGGAATGGCCGCCTTGATAATGACTTCGGTAAAATACCCGATAGATGGGTAGGAATACGGATATATACGTAAACCAAGAGACGGTGACGCAAATTTAAAAGTCAAAAGACTTGGATTAAGAATTATGACTAAAGGACAATAAAATTTCGCAAAAACAGAAATTTCGATAGTTATGTTAAACTACTTTAATACTGGACGGGCCGAATAAAGTATAATACTTGATATTCCAAGTAAGCGCAACCCGAATAATGAAAATGCGAAATATTACTGAACCAATGTGATCGGTCGTAAAAGAATATGGAAAGGAAAATGTAACCAATAAAACCGGGGTGTTAAAAACATTAAGATAATGAACCCGGTAACGGGTTGAAAGGAAATAGGGGCATAAACCAAATAATGGTATGAGTAAAATAAACAGACGCGAAGGTGACATAAGAAGTCATAGAGTCGGAAAGATAATCCGAAAAAAAATGAGTGTAGCCTTAGACTGCGGTCAAGGTATTCGTTAATAGTCTACAAGGCTAAGTAAAGGAACCTGCGGGTCGATAATATAAAGCGTGGGGACCAATTATGATTTCTCGCGTAAAATGATAACGCAGAAGAATAATCCTTGTTGTCAATTCCTTGATGTGATTAATCGACATGTGTTAAAGAGAAAAACATTAAACTAAAATCCAGTTTTAGTAAAGAAACAACGTTCTAACAAATATAAATATTATGAGGGAAGCTAGAAAATAGTTAATACTAAAGAACATAAGCCTTAACGCCGGTAGGTGTAAGAAGATGCATTCAAAAGAAGATTCATAATAATGAAAAACTGACGAAAACCTAAACATGACGTGATGTGATCACTGACCCAAGAGTGGTACAGAATACAGCCATGCTGTAATATGAGTTACTAGATATGAAATGATAAACACGCAAAGGGCCGATGGCGACAATATAGCATACCGAATGACGCGGTATGAGGTAAAATGGTGACCAATTAGTCTAGGCAATAAAACAAGTTGTAGTCAAAATAATGTTGTGACTTATGTAGAGCGCTTGTCAATATAGAACTAGCGTGAAGTAAGTATGCTGACGGACTCAGTGACTGGATGGTCAAAAGACAACCCGGTCAGAAAGGCGACAAAGATAGGAAATAAATGATAAAAGGTTACGGTCCAATAGAACGTATGCTGGAAAAGAAAGAATGCCTTGGAAAACGAGACAACGATAGTTAGGTCTAAACCAAAGGACTACTTAAGGAAGGTTTCGGGGACGAAACCCTTTTAAGGGGGTGGACTTGTAACACCCCGAAAATATAAAGCCTTATATTGAAAATATAAATAAATAAAAAAAAATAAACTAGCTAGGGATAAATAACCTAGTTAGTCATGAGCCTAGTTATAACAAAGGAACTTGATTAAAACATCTAAAATTTAACTTGGCATTAATTGGAGGGCTAAAAGTGTTAAAAAGGAAACTTGTTTTTATAAAAACAATAATAAAATAAATTAAAACTCAAGACACTCACATTGGTGTGTCTGAGTTCGACCAGAGGCAAGGGGGCGACCAGGAGAAGAATCCCAACCCTAGTTCTTGTCTAAATTCACAAAATTGAAGGTCAAGATCAACCCTAAAACGAAATTCGAGCTAAGATTTGTGATCTCCATTACAAGGGGGTCATAAGGTATGTAAAATTTGATAAGAAATCTCTACTTGAAATTATCATGATTCTAGGGAGATTGAAATCTGTTGATGCATGTTGGTTAAATGAATAGATTGAGGATGATATAGTGTCTAGGAGTAAACCCTAGGAAACTATAAGTGAAATCATGTCTAATCTCTAAAAATCTCATGAACACATTGAAGGTGATTTATGGGTTTTGTGAGAATTTGATGAACACTAGGGTTTAGAAGGTTATTCTAGTGTAGATTGATTCATAGAAACTGATTTCTGAAAAGATTTGATGTTTAAATCTTGGTTAAATAGTTAGTCAATAACTTGATTTTGAATTGTATGAAATCATGCTCATTAGGTGTTTGATATAATGCCTAAGAGAAGATAAATGTAGAGAATTTGGACTAAAAACGCATAATTGTTTAGTGTGGTAAATTATGCGTTATATACTACAAGAGAGTTCTAAACACCTATGGTTGAACTCTATAGGCAAGGGAATCAGAACGTCAAGCGGACAAGCTAGTGGCGATACGCGTTTGAAGGGAACGCTTTGAAGGTACGTAACCACGGTTTCGTTACGTTATGTTTGTTATGTATTTTTACTAGTAGACTTGAATTTAGAATAGTGTATGAATTCGGATGTCTAGTTGAAGTGACGAAGATCACTAAATGAGTAAATGGGTTAAATGTTGGTTAGAACAAGTTTGGTATGTTGTAAAATGGTGATTCCCATTAAACAACCAAACGGGTCAAACAATGGTTGAATTTGTAGTGTTGAAGTGACTAAAACGCCACTCATTAAAAATTGAGTTATAAAAACGTAATCCGTGGAATGGACGTGATACGCTAAGATTGACAAGCCCCGGGAATGGGTAATCATGGTTAGAAACCAATGTTGATGAATTATGCAAGTATGTAACTTGATTCGTTACATTGGGTAATTTTGATAATTAGCATATGTGTAGTTGAATAGTAGAATAAAGATTGTATTGGTTTAAAGCGATAATGTTCGCTATATTGAATAATAGGTCAAGAATTGGTTAGATCTCCTTGGTAGTCATCGTAATGGAGGATTCCATAGATGAGCCAAACGGGTCGAATAATCAATTAATGCGTGGCTAATGCTTCGTCATATGGTTAATTGGTCTTTTGTTAATATTAATAAATGACATATTAGAATACGAGAGTTTAGCGTGTTGGTTTGTTAGAATAATGAAGTCCGTACGGGTAAACTAAACGGGTCATTAAAAGAGAGTATGAATAGAATAACGGTAGTACCGTACTTGTAGATTGTGAGCCCGAGTGACGGGTAGCAAATTACTAAACACGCAAACCGATGATGGGAGCGTGGGTGTTGAAAATGAGAAATCTGAGATTTGGGTTTGGGTGAGATAAACAAAATAAGACAAAACATAAACTTTCAGGGACTACCGTAAGTTACGGTATCTACCGTAACTTACGGTAGGGGCTAAACTGTTACGGCAATTCTCTACTGTCTTACGGTAGACCAAGGTTATCCAGCAACTACCGTAACTTACGGTAGATACCGTAAGTTATGGTAGATATAAGGACTCTCAAAAATGTCCCTAACCAACCCATAAATGAAAACCCGGACCCCTGAAATCCTAATCCATATCAAAAACCAAGAAATCAAGAAAAATGATCTTCAGGCGGGCCGCGTAAGGGTAAGCATAGTCTTACGCGGGCCGCGTCAACCCTACGTTTGACCGGATAAGCGTCCAGATCCACGTGTCACACACGTGGCACAGCTACGCATGACACGGATGCCCTAATCTACGAAATAGACCTCCACGCGGGCCGCGTAAAGATCGGCCGGAGGTTCACGCGGGCCGCGAGAGCCCCAAATTTCTGCTATAAATAGAAGGGGCTACAAGCAGTCTTCTGGTGTCGAAATTTCAATCAAAATCACAAAGTATACTGTCCAAAAGTCGAAAATACAAGTTATAATAGCGAGGCGCTGCTACGATACAGGGTATTAACTCGATCGCTGCTACGATTCAATGTCCGATCGATTGAAACTATCCGATGAATGTTTAAGTGATGCTCAAATTGGGTTTATACTTTGTCATTCGTCGTGAATTCGATGGATGTTTAAGTATTGCACTTTGTCATTTGTCGTGAGGGTTTAATCTCGTGAGTTATCGTAAATGCTGTATTAGTTACTGACCTAGTTCGTGTGCATTGTTATTTAAATTAGGTTATCAGGCTAATCAGTAGGCTAAACTCTGCTCGCATATAAATCTGCAATGTGAGTCATTCTCTTTTTATCAAATGTTTTACAATACTCCAAATTATTTTCAAAGGTTATAATTACAGGGATTAAGTCATGGTTATCTTGAATCACTGGCTAGTGGGGTATTGTGCACATTACTAATTTCTCACGGGTTAGGCTAATAAATCCTAACAGTGATAAACGTCACTACTTGGGGAAAGACCCAATAGTGGTATGACCATCGTCACCAGGCGACAAGGCGCCAGATAAAAATAAGATAAAAGCCATTGTAATCGCTCTTATGCTGTAATTGATAACTATGTGTCATTTTGTCAAAATGAATGATTCACCAGTATTTCCCCGCTGACACAAATATTTTTAAAACATGTTTCAAGCGACCTGCTGTAAATCAAGGAAAACGTGCTACGGAGCACTAACAAGCTTGAAGAGGTGGCTCAATAAAAATGAATAAACATGTTTTAATAAATCAGGGAATTTCCTAGTAAAATTCCTCTATTGTAAATTACGGGGTTTATCCCGAATTATGAAATAAAATAATCGGGCATTTCAAATTTTAAGATCCTGTTAAAATCTTCCGCTGTCGCATCATAAATACCACGGGTTCCTGTCCCGCGGCTCCTGACTGGGTCAAACCGGGGCTGGGGCCGTGACAGGAAAAGGTGGTATCAGAGCCACTGATCTAAGCCTATTAAGTATTTAAGAAATACTTAAATTTCCTGATTTTCATCTTGTGATTATTTAACTGACTATCTGTTAGTTACAATATGGGTAAGCAAAGAATTTCGGATATCTATCTTAAATTTGATGGTTCACCGAAAGATAAGGGAAACTCATCCCAATCAAATTCCTCAAGATACTCAGCAGAAACTGAGGAAGGAATATTTGTTCGTAAGGCACAATTTGAGAAACCACTTTCCCCTAATAAAAGAAGTTTGATTATTAGAAAAAGTCAAGAAAAAGTGAGGAAGTCACAACCAAAAGAAGTGATGATTCCTAAGGAAACTCAAGAAATAGGCAATAACCCACCATGGGAAGATGAGTTAGATGAAAAATGGGCAAATCTCTATATGTTAGCCACTGTAGCAGTAAATGCAAAATTTTAAAAATACCCAGTATTAGCACCCATATCATCTACAAGCCAGAAACTCTCAAGAAAATTTTATCCAGTAAATAAATAAGTTACAATAAACCTTAGTATGTTTTAATTTTCAGTTATCCTTTGTATTAAATTAGTCACACGGTATGCAATAATACTTGAATGTTTATCTGAGAAATTTTAACTTAGCATTTTGTGTGCATTTTTGCATATATGCTAAACAGCATGAATGAGTTATCTGAAGCCTTTCAGAATCTCAATCTCTATCCCGTGAAAGTGGAAGTTTCCAAAGACTTTACTGGTTACTTACTCGATGTGGAGGAACCTATGGAATTCCAAGCTCCACCTTCGGAGAAAACAAAGCCTAAGAAAAGAAGAAGATTTGTAGGCTGGAGGCGGGTACGCAGGAGGAAACCAGCAACTAGGAAAATTCCCAAAATAGAAAATCCCATTGATAAAGGAAAAGGGATCGAGATTGAGGAAAATGCTAGGCAAGTAGAAATGAAAATTGGGGAAAATTCTAGGCAAGTCGAGGAATTGCCATTACAGGAAGAATTAGATCGTCTACTGGCAAGCTGTGATATCATTAGACCTATCAACACTAACCTCTACCCTTATCCTGCTGAAACCCAACTTCCAATAAACTTAGAACCAGCCATTCCAGATCCTCTGATCCATACCCAACCTCTAGGAGAAATAGACGAGTGGTGGACTAATGATTGGCAGTTTCAAAACCTTCTCAATAACCCTTATACTTTTTTCCCTCAGTTCGATCCAGAACCTGCACCAAACCCACCAATGAGCAATGAAAACCTAGCTGAACTCCGCCGATGAATGCAGGAAATAGGATCAGGGAGGTAGGAGAACAGATCTCGTGGAAATACGAAGAGAGGGAACGTCGCTTCTAAGGTGCCCAGGGATAGGATGGTTGTGAAGCTGTGATTGTATAATAATAACAGTACTAATAAAATAAGTCTGTAAATGTGACAACCCTCGTAATTCCATGTATCCGTACAATTTATTAATGATAATTAAAGTGCTGGATGACTGTGCTGAATCATTTAACTACTCTCTGATTACTGTGTTATACTTACATGTGCGTGTTAACATACTAGTAGTATACAGAAAAGTTACTAAATAGTCCGGTATGTTTTCCTGAGTGTTAGGAATTAATTATGTTACAAAAATATATATAATAGACACTTAACGAAATAATTAAGCACTTTAACGAAACAGTATCCGACCGAACAACCGGACATTACCCGGGACACTAATTTTTGCCAAGTACACTGTCTTATTATTTTTGACTAGTCATGATCCCCGTTTGCCATAACACACACTAAAAACCCAATAACTAACACCTATCATCACATTACTTACAAACTAACTATCATTTACCACTTAGTTCAAAAGTTACAAACAAGCCCCCCCCCCCCCCCCGAATTTTCGGTCCTTGTGGACCCCCCCCCCCCATATTTAGATTCTAACTTGTGCAAGTGAACAAGATATTGGAAGTAATCTCATAAGTATGGAACACTTAGATTGCCATCATTCACAAGATTTACTGTAACAACTCGTATCAAAAGTCCTAATTATTATTTTATTTTGTCCAAAAGGAAACCCTAATTGAGACACCCAAGTGATTCTGTACAAACCCTAAAATTTTCAGAATAATCAGAATCAGGATCAGGGCCCCTAAAACTCAAGGGGGGCTTTTCCCTAGTTACGATTATCCACAAAATTAGCTGTCAAAATCGAATTTTAAAAATCCATCAAGTCAGCCAAGCTAGTTAGGGACGTGGCTACCCTATGATAGATAGGGACCCCTCGCGCCACGCGACGCCCCAGGGGGTACCCCTCGTGTAACAACTCTAATCAAAAGTCATAATTATTAAAATTAATTAGTCCAAAAGGAAACCCTAATTGAGACACCCAAGTGATTCTGAACAAACCCTAAAATTTTCATAATTTTCAGAATCAGGATTAGGGCCCCTAAAACTCAGGGGGGGTTAAACCCTATGGACGATTATCCAAATTGTGAGCTGTAGAAATCGAATTTACGAAAATTATCAACTCAGCAAAGCTAGTGCCAAACGTGGCAACCCTATAGCTAAAAATAGGTCTCACGCGGCCCGCCTCAGGTTAAGCGTATTCTTACGCGGGCCGCCTGAGGGTAAAATTTTACCTATAAATAGTGGGGTTTGGGACTGGAATCTGGGCACAAAAACGACGTAAAAATTCGAAATATTCACTGAGTTACGTTCGAATTAATATCACAGTTCACAAATCAACGCTGCAAAACAGGGTATTAGCACAATCGCTGCTACGATTCATTTATCCGACGATCAATATATCCAATGAATGTTTAAGTGCCGCCCACATTAGGGTTATACTTTATTATTCGTCATTAATTTGACGGATCATCGTTAATTCGATAGATAAAGTATTATACTTTGTCGTTCGTTGTTAATTCAACGGATCATCGTTAATTCGATGGATGAAGTATTGCATTTTGTCATTCATTGTGAAGATTTGATCTCGTGAGTTATCATAATTGCTGGATTGATTACTAACCCAGTTTTGTGTGCATTGTTATTTAAATTAGGTTAACAAGGCTAAATCATAGACCAGACTCTATCCGTATTAAATCAGCAAAGTGAGTCATTCTCTTTTTATCAAATTGCTTTACAAAACCCTATTTATTTCAAAGTTATAATTACAGGGATTAAGTTTATGTAATCACCATATTACAGCCGGTATGTGGGGTTTTGTATACATTACTTGATAATCTTCACCATTGGGGCAGCCAAGGGGTGATATGACCATAGTCACAGACACCATTGGACGAATGGGCCAATGGGTCGAGTGACAAAATACTGTGGGTAATTGGTTTGATATCAGAAACATTGTAATCTTCCTTAATACTGTAAATTATAACAAATGTGTCATTTTAGTAAATAGAATGATTCACTCAGTATTTTCCGCTGACAAAACCTTTTTCAAACATGTTTCAGGTGATTTGCTGTAATTCAGGAAAAAGTGCTGGGGAGCATTTCAAGCTTAAGATAGTGGCTCATTATAAAAATAAAGAAATAAGTTTGTAACATAAAGATTTTATAAAATCATACTTTTGTAAATTATCGGGGTTTTATCCCGAATTGTGAAATAAAATAATCGGGGAAAATTTTAGTTTTAAACGATCCTGTTAAATAAACTTCCGCTGTTAAACTCAAATAATTAAATACCGCAGTATTTCTGTCCCGCGGCTTCTGAAATGGGTCAAACCAGGTCAGGGGCCGTGACAGAAAAAGGTGGTATCAGAGCCACTGAGTTAAGCTAATTAAGTATTTTAAAATACTTAATTTTTCCTGATTACTATTATGTGATTATTTGTGGTATTAACTGATTATTTATTAATTACAGTATGGGTAAGAAAAAGCTAGCAAGTATCTATCTTAAATTAGATAGATCATCCAATGAGAAGGGAAGTTCATCCCGAACCAAATCCTCAAATCATATTGAAATTCCTGAAGAAGGAATATTTGTGCGAAAGGCACAATACGAGGAAACACTTTCTCCTAAAAGGAGGGAGATGATTATTAAGAAAAGTAAAGAGCAAATTCGACAAAAGAAGATAAAACGGGAAACCCAGGAATTAATTGATAAATCACCTTGGGAAGATAAACTCGATGAGAAATGGGCAAATTTATATATGCTAGCCACAGTAGCAGAAAATATAAATCTTTAGATATTTTAAAGTTTAGCACCCTACCCTTACAATCTAGAAACTCTGTGTGATAAATAAAATTTGAAACCTAAGTGTGTTTTTCAGTTATCTTTGTAATCAACTAGTACACAGTATGTAATAAATTACAAAGTTATTTATAAATTTAACTTAGTATTTTGTGCATTTTTGCATATATGCTACATCAGCATGAGTGGGATATCCGAAGCTTTTCAGAACCTTAATCTTTACCCCGTAACTATCGAAGCTTCCCAAGAATATACTAGCTACTATCCTGATGTAGAACAACCAGTAGAATTCAAGGTTCCACCTTTGAGCAAGCCAAAACAAAAGAAAAGAACTTATGTAGGATGGAGAAAAATACGTAAGAAGAAGCCAGCTAAAAAACTGCCCAAAATAAACAATCCTTTGAAAAAGGGAAAAGAAATTATAACCGGAGAAAGTTCCAAACAACCGGAAATGGAAACTGAAGACAAGGAGAAGGTTAAGGAGATAGGAATACAGATGGAGGAATTTACTAAAGAAATAGTAATGGAAGTTGGGCAAAGCTCTAGACCAAATCAGATAAAAATCGGAGAGAGCTCTAATCCAATCCAGGAAAGGACTTTTCAAGATGAGATAGACTTCCTATTGGCAAGCTGTGAAACAATTCAGCCTGTCAATAATAATAATAATAATAATATTTTTACTTATTCTCTTGAAAACCAACTCCCTATGAATTGGGAACCAGCAATTCCAGACCCAATAGTCCACTCCCAAACCATAGGAATGGACGAATGGTGGACAAACGATTGGCAATTCCAAAATATTGTCAACGATCCTTACTCTTTTCTTCCACAATTTGATCCAGAACCCCTACCTAATCCACCCATGAGTAATGAAAACATGGCTGAACTTCGCCACTTTGGTGAAGAGTTGTTTGATGCTGGAACTAGAATCAGGGAAATAGGGGGACAGATTGCCTGGAAGTACGATGAGAGGGAACTGCGTTTTTAGAACAGCAAGTGACGAGAGATAGTAGGAGGGTAAAACGATGTTTGTATAATAGTAATAACAAAGTTAGTCTGTAAATAACGAATAAAACTCTGTAAGATATTTGCGAGTAATGATGCATACTATAATAGATATAAAATGAAATTGAGAAATCGATTGTTTTGACTATATCTGTATTATAAAATTTTCTGATTGTTTGTATATAATTGTTATTTAGCAGATACTAATAAAATTTATATATATATTATCAGATGGAAAACAGTGGTAATGAACCTATAAATGAAGTTAATCAGTCTGAGCAACATCCAGGAGATCAATATATGACTCGGCAAGATATCGAAAACATTGTTGCTCAAGGGATAGCTAATGCTATTCCAGCATTCGTTGCTGCTATCAAGAATCCACCCGAACCACAACAAATTGTCCCTAGTAAACAGATTACTGAAGATAACTTCAGTAATAGTGTAAATGGAGGCAATAATCATGTTAATCATAATAAAGAACCACATCAAGCTCCATTACCCAAGAAAATGAAAACTGCAACGCCTGGTTGCACTTTTAAAGAATTCCTTGCTTGTAAACCCACTGAATTTGCAGGCAATGAAGGAGCAACTGCATCACTGCGTTGGTTAGAGAAAACCGAAGCAGTCATTGCAATAAGTAAATGTGGTAAAGATGATCAGGTCATGTATGCATCCAATCTGTTCAAAGAAAGTGCACTCGAATGGTGGAACACTATGTTACAATCAAAAGGAAGAGTAATAGCTTATGCTATGACTTGGGAAGAATTTAAGGGTTTGGTGGAAAGAAAATTATGTCCCGAGTTTGAAAAAGAACAGATGGCGAATAAGTTTCTAAATCATCGGATGATGGGTGTGGATTGTCGTGGGTATACCTCGACATTCTTTGAATATGCAAGAGTAGTACCAACACTGGCTTCGCCAGAACCGGTACTCATTTCTCGCTATATTTGGGGGCTAATTAGCGAAATCCGTAATATTGTTAAAGCTGCGAGACCTCGCACTATTGATGATGCGGTAGAATTAGCCAATACTCTAACTGATGAACTGGTGCGCACAAGAGATGAAGATAGGAAAAAGGAACTAGCTCAGAAGATTACCCAAGGATTTCGGGCGGGTAATAGTAATAACTTCAAGAAAAGAGGAACAGGGCAATATTCAAATCCACCTTTCTGCAGAAATTGCAAGAGGAAGCATTACGAAAAATGTAATTTAACCTGTAACCTTTGCAAGGGTATAGGACACCGTGAAGAAAACTGCAGAAAGAAAACCGTAATCTGTTTTAACTGTGGAGAAGCGGGACATTATAAAACAGAATGTCCTAAATTGGTCAAACCAGTAGATAACAAACCTAAGGCGACGGAAGGAACTACTAAGAAGAATGCCAGGGCATTTCAGCTGACCACTCAAGAAGCAGAACTCATTCCGGATGTGATAGCGGGTACGTTCTTAGTCCACAATGTGTATGCAAAAGTATTATTTGACTCTGGTGCAAACCAAAGTTTTATAAATACTTCATTCTGCCAAGCTCTTAGTTTACCTTTAACCAATATTAGGCAGATTTTTACAGTTGAAACAGCAGACGGAAATTCAGTTAAAATAGATAAAGTTTTGCAAGAAGGAAACATAGAACTTTTAGGACATAAATTCTCTGCAAAATTATTGCCAATGAAATTAGCTGAATTTGATGTTGTATTAGGAATGGATTGGTTAGTAGCTAACCATGCTAGAATCCTTTGTGATCAGAATTCCATAGAAATTCAATCACCCACCGGAGAAGTGCTTAGGATTACAGGAGATAAACCACGTAAGGCCATGAAGTTCATATCAGTAATGAAAATTGCTAATTATGAACGAAAACAAGGAATAGTGTATATGATTTCGGTAATCATCAGCACTAAGGGAAAAGATCTTAAGGAAATACCAGTAGTCTCAGAATATCCTGATGTATTTCCAGAAGATTTACCGGGATTACCTCCAGATAGGGAAGTAGAATTTAGGATTCATCTAATTCCAGAAACTACACCGATAGCCAAGGCACCTTATCGGTTAGCACCCACAGAAATGTTAGAACTAAAACAGCAATTAGATGAATTACTAAGTAAAGGATTCATACAACCTAGCTCGTCCCCGTGGGGAGCGCCAGTGTTGTTTGTGAAGAAAAAGGATGGTTCAATGAGAATGTGTATCGATTATAGAGAATTGAATAAGGTTACAATTAAGAATCGATATCCATTACCTAGGATTGATGATCTTTTTGATCAACTTCAGGGGGCTAGATATTTTTCTAAGATAGATTTACGCTCCGGATACCATCAATTGAAGGTACAAGAAGAAGACATACCTAAGACTGCTTTCAGAACTAGGTATGGTCATTACGAGTTTACAGTCATGCCCTTCGGATTAACAAATACGCCTGCAGCATTTATGGACATGATGAATAGGATCTGTAAACCGTACTTGGATAAATTTGTAATTGTCTTTATAGACGATATACTTATTTATTCCAAAAGTCAGACAGAGCATTGTGAACATCTTCATGCACTCTTAACTTTGTTAAGAAAAGAAAAGTTGTACGCCAAATTCTCGAAATGCGAATTTTGGCTAAAGGAAGTACAATTTTTAGGACACATGGTAAATCATGAAGGTATTCATGTAGATCCTGCTAAGATAGAGGAAATTACCAAATGGAAGGTTCCACAAACAGCAATGGAAATTAGAAGTTTTATAGGTTTAGCTGGGTATTATAGACGGTTTATTAAGGATTTTTCCAAGATAGCTGTACCATTAACTAAGCTAACCTGTAAAGCTACTAAGTTTGAATGGGGACCCAAACAAGAAGAAGCCTTTAGAATTTTGAAACAGAAATTAACCCATGCACCAATCTTAGCCTTACCAGAAGGAACTGAAGATTTTGAAGTATATTGTGATGCTTCAAAATTAGGATTTGGATGTGTGCTTATGCAACGCAAGAAGGTAATTGCGTACGCATCAAGGCAATTGAAAAAGCACGAAGAGAACTATACGACTCATGATTTAGAATTAGGAGCCGTAATTTTTGCCCTTAAGATTTGGAGACATTATCTTTACGGAAGTAAATTTACTGTCTACACAGATCAAAAAAGTTTAAGATATATCTTTGGGCAAAAAGAGTTAAACATGAGACAAAGGAGATGGATGGAAATCCTAAGTGACTACGACTGTGATATTCATTATCACGAAGGAAAGGCGAATGTAGTTGCAGATGCCTTAAGTCGTAAGTATTATGAGAAACAACGACGGGTTCGTGCTCTCAGATTAAATCTACAAATAGATTTAATGGAACAATTGAAGAATGTTCAAACTATAGCAATCAAGGATGATGCTGAAGGAATGAAAGGAAGAATCAAGGAATTAGAACAAGGAGCAGATGGAATTTGGAGATTCCACAAAAGTAGAATTTGGGTACCTAAGCAGGGAGACTTAAGACCTAAGATTTTAGAAGAAGCTCATAAATCTAGGTACACTATGCATCCAGGAAACAACAAAATGTATCAAGATTTAAGAAAGAACTTTTGGTGGATAGGAATGAAAAAGGACATAGCCAGCTATGTTTCCAAATGTCTTACTTGTTCACAAGTTAAGGCAGGACATCAGAAACCTTCAGGATTGCTACAACAGTTAGAGATGCCAGTATGGAAATGGGAACTTATAACAATGGATTTTGTTACTAAGTTACCCAAAACCAGAAAAGGTAATGATGCGATTTGGGTAATTGTGGATCGATTAACCAAATCAGCTCACTTTTTACCAATGAAAGAAACTTTTAGCATGGAAAGACTGGCTAAATTGTATGTAGATGAAGTTGTATCCTTACATGGAGTTCCACTCTCCATTGTTTCGGATAGAGATAGTCGTTTTACTTCCCATTTCTGGAAAAGTTTCCAGCAAGCTATGGGAACTCGACTAAATTTGAGCACTGCATATCATCCCCAAACAGATGGACAAAGTGAAAGAACGATCCAAACTCTAGAAGACATGCTCCGAGCATGTGTGATAGACTTTGGTGGAAGTTGGGATGATCATTTACCATTAATTGAATTCTCCTATAACAATAGTTATCACTCAAGCATTGATACTGCTCCATTTGAAGCATTATATGGAAGAAAATGTAGAACTCCAGTTTGTTGGGCAGAAATAGGAGAAAATCAATTATCAGGTCCAGAGATTGTGCAAGAAACAACTGATAAGATCACTCAAATCAAGGAAAGACTGAAGACAGCTCGAGATCGTCAGAAGAGCTATGCTGATAATAGATGCAAGCCATTAGAATTCCAAGTTGGAGACAGAGTACTGTTGAAAGTTTCTCCTTGGAAAGGAGTTGTTAGATTTGGTAAGAAAGGAAAGCTAAGTCCAAGATACGTAGGACCATTTCCATTGATACAACGTATAGGACCAGTAGCTTATCGTTTACAATTACCAGAAGAATTATCTGGAGTACATGATGTATTTCATGTATCCAATCTCAAGAAATGCTTATCAGATGAATCACTGGTAGTACCTCTTCGAAATATAGAAGTAAACGAAAAGTTGAAATTCGTTGAGAGACCTCTTCAAATTGAGGATCGAAAGATCAAGTTTCTCAAGCACAAACGACTAGTTCTAGTCAAAGTTAGCTGGGATTCAAAGAGAGGAGCTGAGTACACTTGGGAACTGGAATCAGAAATGAAGAAAAAGTATCCTCAATTATTCCAGTAAATCTCGAGGACGAGATTTTTATTAAGGTGGGGAGAATGTAACAACTCTAATCAAAAGTCATAATTATTAAAATTAATTAGTCCAAAAGGAAACCCTAATTGAGACACCCAAGTGATTCTGAACAAACCCTAAAATTTTCATAATTTTCAGAATCAGGATTAGGGCCCCTAAAACTCAGGGGGGGTTAAACCCTATGGACGATTATCCAAATTGTGAGCTGTAGAAATCGAATTTACGAAAATTATCAACTCAGCAAAGCTAGTGCCAAACGTGGCAACCCTATAGCTAAAAATAGGTCTCACGCGGCCCGCCTCAGGTTAAGCGTATTCTTACGCGGGCCGCCTGAGGGTAAAATTTTACCTATAAATAGTGGGGTTTGGGACTGGAATCTGGGCACAAAAACGACGTAAAAATTCGAAATATTCACTGAGTTACGTTCGAATTAATATCACAGTTCACAAATCAACGCTGCAAAACAGGGTATTAGCACAATCGCTGCTACGATTCATTTATCCGACGATCAATATATCCAATGAATGTTTAAGTGCCGCCCACATTAGGGTTATACTTTATTATTCGTCATTAATTTGACGGATCATCGTTAATTCGATAGATAAAGTATTATACTTTGTCGTTCGTTGTTAATTCAACGGATCATCGTTAATTCGATGGATGAAGTATTGCATTTTGTCATTCATTGTGAAGATTTGATCTCGTGAGTTATCGTAATTGCTGGATTGATTACTAACCCAGTTTTGTGTGCATTGTTATTTAAATTAGGTTAACAAGGCTAAATCATAGACTAGACTCTATCCGTATTAAATCAGCAAAGTGAGTCATTCTCTTTTTATCAAATTGCTTTACAAAACCCTATTTATTTCAAAGTTATAATTACAGGGATTAAGTTTATGTAATCACCATATTACAGCCGGTATGTGGGGTTTTGTATACATTACTTGATAATCTTCACCATTGGGGCAGCCAAGGGGTGATATGACCATAGTCACAGACACCATTGGACGAATGGGCCAATGGGTCGAGTGACAAAATACTGTGGGTAATTGGTTTGATATCAGAAACATTGTAATCTTCCTTAATACTGTAAATTATAACAAATGTGTCATTTTAGTAAATAGAATGATTCACTCAGTATTTTCCGCTGACAAAACCTTTTTCAAACATGTTTCAGGTGATTTGCTGTAATTCAGGAAAAAGTGCTGGGGAGCATTTCAAGCTTAAGATAGTGGCTCATTATAAAAATAAAGAAATAAGTTTGTAACATAAAGATTTTATAAAATCATACTTTTGTAAATTATCGGGGTTTTATCCCGAATTGTGAAATAAAATAATCGGGGAAAATTTTAGTTTTAAACGATCCTGTTAAATAAACTTCCGCTGTTAAACTCAAATAATTAAATACCGCAGTATTTCTGTCCCGCGGCTTCTGAAATGGGTCAAACCAGGTCAGGGGCCGTGACACCTCGCGTCACGCGAGGGGGTCAAAATTCATGTATAAATAGTGGGCTTTGGGACTTGAATTCTGACACTTGAACGACGTTAAAATTCAAAATATACGCAGAGATATTATAGAAACAGTTCTAAAACACACACGATTCACGAAGTGCTGCCGCAATACGGGGTAATAACTCGATCGCTGCTACGATTCAATGTCCGATCGATTAAACTATCCAATGGATGTTTAAGTGCTGCCCACATTAGGGTTTATGCTTTGTCATTCGTTGTTAATTCAATGGATGTTTAAGTATCGCACTTTGTCATTCGATGTGAGGGTTTAATCTCGTGAGTTATCGTAAATGCTGTATTAAGTTACTAACCGAGTTGTGTGCATGTTATTAAATTTAGGTTAAAAGGCTAATCAGTAGGCTAGGCTCTGCTCAATTAAATCTGCAATGTGAGTCATTCTCTTTTTATCAAATTTGTTTACAAAAGCATGTTTATTTTCAAAGTTATAATTACAGTGATTAAGTATATGTAATCACTAAGTTCCAGCCGGTATGTGGGGTTTTGTATACATTACTTGATAATCGTCACCATTGGGGCAGCCAATGGGGGATATGACCATAGTCACAGAAACGAGTCGAGTGACAAATACCGTGGGTAGTTGGTTGATATCTGGAAACATTGTAATCTCTCTTAATACTGTAAATTATAACAAATGAGTCGTTTTAATAAATAGAATGATTCACCAGTATTTCCCGCTGACAAAACCTTTTTCAAAACATGTTTCAGGTGATCTATTGTGATCAAGGAAAAGTGCCGTGAAGCACTACAAGCTTAAGGAAGTGGCTCAATATAAAATAAAGAAACATGTTTTTGTAAAAGGAAGATTTCTTCGTGAAATCTTATGATTGTAAATTATCGGGATTTTATCCCGAGTTGTGAAATAAAATAATCGGGAAATTACAGTTTTAAAAAGATCCTGAAGAAGACTTCCGCTGTTAAATAAATACCACGAGATTTTCTGTCCTGCGACTCCTGAAACGGGTAAAACCGGGTCGGGGGCCGTGACAGAAAAAGGTGGTATCAGAGCCACTGATTTAAGCCAATTAAGTATTTAGAAAATACTTAATTTTTTTCTATTTGTCATTTTGTGATTATGTGTTTTCTTATTTGAATATTTGTGTACAGTATGGGTAAGCAAAAGCTGTCAAACATCTATCTTAAATTAGATAGGTCATCAAACGAGAAGGGAAGTTCATCCCAAACCAAATCCTCAAATCACTCTGTAATTCCTTAAGAAGGAATATTTGTGCGAAAGGCACAATATGAGGAACCACTTTCTCCTAATAAAAGAAATTTGATTTTTAAGAAAAGTCAGGAGAAAATAAAGAAATTCCGAGAAAAGAAGATTAAACAGGAAACCCAGGAATTAACCAGTAAAACACCTTGGGAAGACAAGTTAGATGAAAAATGGGCAGATCTCTATATGCTAGCCACTGTAGCATTAAATGCAAATCTTTAAATAATCTGACTCAAGTCTTAGCACCCTTATCACCTACAGTCCAGAAACCTTATCCAATAAATAAATAAGTTTACAATAAACCCTAGTATGTTTTAAATTTCAGTTGTTTTGTAGTTACCCAGTCTGAAATAATATTTAAAGGTTATCTATGAAATTTTGTTATCAAATTTTTAACTTAGTATTTGTGTGTATTTTGCATGTATACTAAACAGCATGAGTGACTTGTCTGACGCCCTTCAGAATTTAAATCTCTATCCGGTAAAAATAGAGGTTTCCAGAGATTTCAATAGGTATATACCTGATATAGAAGAACCTATGGAATTCAATGCTCCACCTCCGGAGAAACCCAAGCCCAAGAAAAGGAGGAGATTTGTGGGATGGAGACGCGTGCGTAGGAGAAACCCGCTACTAGAAAGATTCCCAAAATAGAAAATCCCTTAGACAAAGGGAAGGGGATTAAAGTCAGGGAAGAGTCTAGGCAGATGGGAATACAGTTTGAAGAATATTCTAAGCAAATAGAAATGGAGATTGGAGGAGGTTTTAAACAAACCCAGGTAGAAATTGGAGAAAGCTCTAAGCAAACCCAAGAAATGACATTGCAGGAGGAGCTAGATTTTATATTGGCAAGCTGTGATACTATTAAGCCTGTCAATGAAAATGTTTTTACTCGTCCTAGTGAAACTCAACTTCCAATAAATTTGGAATCAGCAATTCCAGAACCTATAATTCACACCCAACCACTAGGAATGGACGAGTGGTGGACTAATGATTGGCAGTTCCAAAACCTGCTCAATAGTCCTTATTCCTTTCTTCCTCAATTTGACCCGGAACCTATACCAAATCCACCTATGAGCAATGAGAATTTAGCTGAACTCCGCCACTTTGGCGAAGAATTGGTGGATGCAGGAAATAGGATCAGGGAAGTAGGAGAACAGATCTCCTGGAAATACGACGAGAGGGAACATCGTTACTGAAATACCATCTGACGAACGATAGTAGGTTGTGAATATGTGGTTGTAAATAAATAAGTAAAATATAGTTTGTGAAATAACCTAAAATAAAACTTGTGTAAAATAATCAGTGTGTAATGATGCATAATATATATAAAAAGGGGGAATCAAGAAATTGATAGTTTTGACTATATAAGTGTATTTTTGATTATTGTGTATAATTGTTATTTATTTGATACTAATAAATTATATATATATATATCAGATGGAAAACGCTAATAATGAACCAGTTAATGAAGTTAATCAATCTGAGCAACACCCGGAGGATCAATTTCTAAATAGGCAAGATATAGAAAATATCGTTGCTCAAGGGATAGCCAACGCTATTCCAGCAATAGTTGCTGCTGTTAGAAATCCAATTGAACCTCAACAAATCATTCCTAGAAAACGTATTTCTGAAGATAACTTCAGTAATAGCGTAAATGGAGGTAGTAATCATACTAATCACAATCCATGGCAGGCTCCGCTCCCTAAGAAAATGAAAGCTGCAACGCCTGGTTGCACTTACAAAGAATTTCTTGCTTGTAAACCATCTGAGTTTGCAGGCAATGAAGGAGAAACTGCGGTACTGCGTTGGTTAGAGAAAACCGAGGCAGTGATTACAATAAGTAAATGTGCCCAGGATGATCAGGTCATGTACGCGTCAAATCTTTTTAAGGAAAGGGCGCTAGAATGGTGGAACACGGTGTTACAAGCAAAAGGAAGGATGATGGCGTATGCTATGAATTGGGAAGAATTTAAGAGTCTTGTAGAAAGAAAATTCTGTCCCGAATATGAAAAAGATCAAATGGCGAATAAGTTCTTAAACCATCGAATGATGGGTGTAGATTGTCGCGGTTATACTTCGACATTCTTTGAATATGCTAGAGTGGTACCAACATTGGCTTCGCCAGAACCGGTACTCATTTCTCGCTATATTTGGGGATTGATTGGAGAAATCCGCAATATCGTTAAAGCTACGAGACCCCGTACTATTGACGATGCGGTAGAATTAGCTAATACCTTAACCGACGAACTGATACGCACAAGAGATGAAAACAAGAAGAAGGAACTGGCTCAGAAAATTACCCAAGGATTTCGTATGGGTAATAGTAGTAACTTTAAGAAAAGAGGAACAGGGCAATATCCAACTCCTCAGTTCTGCAGAAGTTGCAAAAAGAAACATTATGGAAGATGCAATATAACCTGCAATTTTTGCAAAACTGTAGGACATCGTGAAGAAAATTGCAGGAAGAAATCCATAATTTGTTACAAATGTGGAAAAGCAGGACATTTCAAAACAGAATGTCCTAAAGTGGTCAAACCAGCAAACAACAAAGCCAAGACCGCCGACAGAGCTACTAAGAAGAATGTTCGAGCCTTTCAGTTAACTACTCAGGAAGCCGAGATGATTCCTGACGTGATAGCTGGTACGTTCTTAGTTCACAACATTTACGCAAAAGTATTATTTGACTCTGGTGCAAACCAAAGTTTTATCAATACTTCATTCTGCCAAGCTCTTAATTTACCCTTAACCAACCTTAGGCAGATTTTTACAGTCGAAACGGCGGACGGGAATTCAGTTAAAATAGATAAGGTCTTGCAAAATGTAGAACTAAAACTTTCAAGTTATAAATTTTCTGCAACCTTATTACCTATGAAATTAGCTGAATTCGATGTTGTGTTTGGAATGGATTGGTTGGTAGCCAACCATGCTCGAATTCTTTGTGATCAAAATTCTATAGAGATTCAGGCACCCACCAGAGAAGTAATTATAATTACAGAAAATAAACCACGTAAGCCCATGAAGTTTATATCAGTAATGAAAGTTGCTAGTTATGAACGAAAGAAGGGAATAGTATATATGATTTCAGTAATCATTAGTACTAAGGGTAAAGAACTTAAGGAGATTCCTGTAGTCTCAAAATACCCAGATGTATTCCCAGAAGAATTACCAGGGTTACCACCAGATAGGGAGGTAGAATTTAGAATTCATTTAATTCCAGGAACTATACCGATAGCCAAGGCACCTTATCGGTTAGCACCCACAGAAATGTTAGAACTGAAAAAGCAATTAGATGAATTACTAAGTAAAGGTTTCATACAACCTAGTTCATCCCCGTGGGGAGCACCAGTGTTGTTTTTTAAGAAAAAGGATGGTTCAATGAGAATGTGTATTGATTATAGAGAATTGAATAAGGTTACAATTAAGAATCGATACCCATTACCTAGGATTGATGATCTTTTCGATCAACTTCAAGGAGCTAGATATTTTTCTAAGATCGACTTACGTTCTGGATATCATCAATTGAAGGTACAAGAGGAAGATATACCTAAGACTGCTTTCAGAACTAGGTATGGTCATTACGAGTTTACAGTCATGCCCTTCGGATTAACGAATGCTCCTGCAGCATTTATGGACATGATGAACAGAATTTGTAAACCGTATTTGGATAAATTTGTAATTGTCTTCATCGACGATATACTTATTTATTCCAAAAATCAGGAAGAACATTGTCAGCACTTGCATGTACTCTTAACTTTGTTAAGAAAAGAAAAGTTGTACGCCAAATTCTCGAAGTATGAATTTTGGTTGCAAGAAGTGCAATTCTTAGGACACATGGTGAATCACGAAGGTATTCATGTAGACCCTGCTAAGATAGAGGCAATTACCAAATGGAAGGTTCCGCAATCTGCAATGGAAATTAGAAGTTTTATAGGTTTAGCTGGATACTATAGACGGTTTATTAAGGATTTTTCTAAAATAGCTATACCATTAACTAAGCTAACCTGTAAAGCAGTTAAGTTTGAATGGGGAACTAAACAAGAAGAAGCCTTTAGGATCTTGAAACAGAAATTAACCAATGCTCCAATCTTAGCCTTACCAGAAGGAACTGAAGATTTTGAAGTATATTGTGATGCTTCAAAACTAGGATATGGATGTGTGCTAATGCAATGCAAGAAGGTAATTGCGTATGCCTCAAGGCAATTGAAAAAGCACGAGGAGAACTATACGACTCATGACTTAGAATTAGGAGCCGTAATTTTTGCCCTTAAGATTTGGAGACATTATCTGTACGGAAGTAAATTTACTATCTATACAGATCATAAGAGCTTAAGATACATATTTGGGCAAAAAGAATTGAACATGAGACAAAGGAGATGGATGGAAATCTTAAGTGATTACGACTGTGATATTCAGTATCATGAAGGAAAGGCAAATGTAGTTGCAGATGCCTTAAGTCGTAAATATCATGAAAAGCAAAAACGAGTTCGTGCTCTCAGATTAAATCTATAATTAGATTTAATGGAACAATTGAAGAATGTTCAAACTACAGCAATCAAGGATGATGCTGAAGGAATGAAAGGAAGAATAAAAGAGTTAGAACAAGGAACTGATGGAATTTGGAGATTCCACAAAAGAAGGATTTGGGTACCTAAGTAAGGAGAATTAAGAAATAAGATTTTAGAAGAAGCCCATAAATCCAGGTATACCATGCACCCTGGAAACAATAAAATGTACCAAGATTTAAGAAATAACTTTTGGTGGATAGGAATGAAAAAGGATATAGCTAGATATGTTTCTAAGTGTCTTACTTGTTCACAAGTTAAGGCAGAACATCAGAAACCTTCAGGACTACTACAACAACTAGAGATACCTGTATGGAAATGGGAACTCATAACAATGGATTTTGTTACTAAGTTACCCAAAACCAGAAAAGGTAATGACGCGATTTGGGTAGTTGTGGATCGATTAACCAAATCAGCTCATTTTCTACCTATGAAAGAAACCTTTAGCATGGAAAGATTGGCAAAGTTGTATGTAGATGAAGTTGTATCCTTACATGGAGTTCCACTCTCCATTGTATCAGATAGAGATTGTCGTTTCACTTCTCATTTTTGGACAAGTTTCCAAGAAGCAATGGGAACTCGACTAAATCTGAGTACTGCATATCATCCACAAACAGACGGGCAAAGTGAAAGGACGATACAAACTCTAGAAGACATGCTCCAAGCATGTGTGATAGATTTTGGTGGAAACTGGGATGATCACTTACCTTTAATTGAATACTCCTATAACAATAGTTATCATTCAAGTATTTAAACTGCCCCATTCGAGGCACTATATGGAAGAAAGTGCAGAACTCCAGTTTGTTGGGCAGAAATAGGAGAAAGTCAATTGTCAGGTCCTGAAACAGTACAAGAGACGACCGACAAGATTACCCAAATCAAGGAAAGATTAAAGACGGCTCGAGATCGCCAGAAGAGTTATGCAGACAATAGACGGAAGCCGTTGGAATTTCAAATCGGAGATAAAGTACTTTTGAAAGTTTCCCCTTGGAAAGGAGTAGTTCAATTCGGTAAGAAAGGAAAGCTAAGTCCAAGATACGTAGGACCATTTCCAGTGATCCAACGTATAGGACCAGTTGCTTATCGTTTACAACTACCAGAAGAGTTAGCTGGAGTACATGATGTATTTCATATATCCAACCTCAAGAAATGTCTATCAGACGAATCCCTGGTAATACCTCTTCAAGATATAGAGGTAAATGAAAAGCTAAAATTTGTTGAGAAACCAATCCAAATAGAAGACCGAAAGATCAAATTTCTCAAACACAAACGGTTAGTACTTGTCAAAGTCAAGTGGAATTCAAAGAGAGGACCTGAATACACTTGGGAGCTGGAATCAGAGATGAAGCGAAAGTATCCTCAATTATTCCAGTAAATCTCGAGGACGAGATTTTATTTAAGGTGGGGAGGATGTAACAACTCGTATCAAAAGTCCTAATTATTATTTTATTTTATCCAAAAGGAAACCCTAATTGAGACACCCAAGTGATTCTGTACAAACCCTAAAATTTTCAGAATAATCAGAATCAGGATCAGGGCCCCTAAAACTCAGGGGGGGCTTTTCCCAAGTTACGATTATCCACAAAATTAGCTGTCAAAATCGAATTTTAAGAATCCGTCAAGTCAGCCAAGCTAGTTAGGGACGTGGCTACCCTATGATAGATAGGGACCCCTCGCGCCACGCGACGCCCCAGGGGGTACCCCTCGCGTCACGCGAGGGGGTCAAATTTCATGTATAAATAGTGGGCTTTGGGACTTGAATTCTGACACTTGAACGACGTTAAAATTCAAAATATACGCAGAGATATCATAAAAACAGTTCTAAAACACACACGATTCATGAAGTGCTGCCGCAATACAAGGTAATAACTCGATCGCTACTACGATTCAATGTCCGATCGATTAAACTATCCAATGGATGTTTAAGTGCTGCCCACATTAGGGTTTATGCTTTGTCATTCGTTGTTAATTCAATGGATGATTAAGTATCGCACTTTGTCATTCGATGTGAGGGTTTAATCTCGTGAGTTATCGTAAATGCTGTATTAAGTTACTAACCGAGTTGTGTGCATGTTATTAAATTTAGGTTAAAAGGCTAATCAGTAGGCTAGGCTCTGCTCAATTAAATCTGCAATGTGAGTCATTCTCTTTTTATCAAATTTGTTTACAAAAGCATGTTTATTTTCAAAGTTATAATTACAGTGATTAAGTATATGTAATCACCAAGTTCCAGCCGGTATGTGGGGTTTTGTATACATTACTTGATAATCGTCACCATTGGGGCAGCCAATGGGGGATATGACCATAGTCACAGAAACGAGTCGAGTGACAAATACCGTGGGTAGTTGGTTGATATCTGGAAACATTGTAATCTCTCTTAATACTGTAAATTATAACAAATGAGTCGTTTTAATAAATAGAATGATTCACCAGTATTTCCCGCTGACAAAACCTTTTTCAAAACATGTTTCAGGTGATCTATTGTGATCAAGGAAAAGTGTCGTGAAGCACTACAAGCTTAAGGAAGTGGCTCAATATAAAATAAAGAAACATGTTTTTGTAAAAGGAAGATTTCTCCGTGAAATCTTATGATTGTAAATTATCGGGATATTATCCCGAGTTGTGAAATAAAATAATCGGGAAATTACAGTTTTAAAAAGATCCTGAAGAAGACTTCCGCTGTTAAATAAATACCACGGGATTTTCTGTCCTGCGACTCCTGAAACGGGTTAAACCGGGTCGGGGGCCGTGACATTTACACACTCCACACCCACTCTCTCTCTCATTTTCGGTCACCCCCATAACCGAACCCACCACCACCCTTCAACATCTTCATCTTCTCCAACATCAAGTTCCATTTAACCTTCAAAGTTGATCCATGGAGGTTGCAAGTTGAAGGGCTTTCTAAGGAGCTTCTTTCACTTGCTTTTCACCATCATCTTCTCCATCTTCTTCACTAAGAATCATCCCTAGCTTTAAGCTAGTAGTAAGTTCCTTATGTCACCTTTGTTCATCTTGTATCATGATTAAAAGATGTAATATGTTAAATCTACAAGAACACTAAAAAGGGTTTAAACAAGAAGATGAAACATGATGTATTTATGTTAGTATGAAGTTGTCTTGAGATGTTGCTGATTTCTTGCTGATTACTTGTTAATATTGATTACTAGAAATGTTGTTATTCGCTGAACATGTTAACGGAACCAAAATAACTCGCATTAGAATGTAAAAGCTGAAAAACAGAAAGCTGTTTGGTGATTACAGCCAAATTCAGTTGGCTATAACCGGACCCTAATAAAGCGAAAAATGTATTTTCTGAAGTCTAGATTTATGTACTATGAAATACGGTTCTAATGGCACTAGAATCATAATTTTTGGACTTCGTTTACTATTTTTAAAGTGTCGTTTTGTAACAGCAGCTAGAGCTGCATTTTTACTGCTGAAAATAAGCGTTCTGTTTTCTATCATAACTTGTATTCTGTGTGGAGTCAGATCATGAAATTTGTACTGTAAATAACCACCGATGTATTTGTAATTCTCCCACTGGAATTTCGTAAATCGGACTCTCGATGAATTTTATATAAATTATTCCGTGGACTGCAGTCAGAAAAAGATGAATCTGATTGCAGTCCGGAAAATGAATTTTTATAAAATATTGGTGATGAATTGGATCTTGAGATTTTTACACAATAATATTTGGATCGTTTAATACATTCTGTAAAAAGTTGGGAATTTTTAGAACAAGTTAACTATTTTATTAAAAACCCTGAAAACAACCCAGTTTTGAAGAATAAAGCTGAAACGACAAAAGTAGTGATTTGCGTGTCTAAATGTCGGGTAGGTTATCCGAGAATGATATTACATGTTATATGTCTATAAAAGTGTTATGTGCAATGTCGTATGTTTGTTTATGAGTGGGAAATAGATGGGAAGTTTATATGGGCATGAACCGTTAAAGTAACGCATGTTATGTGATAGATACGTGTAGGAACTTTGTGCTCTATTTGAAAACCAATGAATGACTAACTGGTAATCATAATAGGACGTGATTGACCGACCTTGACTGTTAGCTATTTTTGAGAGTCAACCGAGCAACCGAGGTGAGTTCACACTCTTTCCAAGGCATGGGATTCCCAAGGGTTGGGAATGGGTTAATGATTTAAACAGTAACTACAACCATCCTCTGTGGGTAGGATGCCAAGATTACACACTGGACCAAACCTCTATCATGAAGTCCCTCATTTATATCGACTTAATCGCCGAGGCCTATGGCGAGCGGGTCATTAGTTAATAGCGCTATTAGGTTTAACAAACCTCACACCGTGCCAGTCGGACGGGCGTGTACTAATGGACTATGGGCAAAGGGTCAATGCTGATAGACATTGACTTAGGGCACCACTTACATTTTCGTAGTAGTCGATACGCACGGTCTAGTAACACATGGGAAGCCCCCACTAATTTTCGCAAACATGTCTGGGAGACCGCTATACGAATTAATATGATACATGGTTTACAAAACGAACATATGATTTACGAAACGAATACTATAACTAAACAACCAACTGTGAACTCGCTCAATGTAACAACTCTCATTAAAAGTCCTATTTATTATATTATTTTATTCAAAAGGAAACCCTAATTGAGAAACTCAAGTGATTCTGTATAAGCCCTAAAATTTTCAGAACAATCAGAATCAGGATCAGGGCCCCTAAAACTCAGAGGAGGGTAAAACCCTAGTTACGATTATCTAAATAACTTGTTGTCAGTATCGAATTTTAAGAATCCGTCAAGTCAGCAAGGCTAGTTAGGGACGTGGCTACCCTATGGTAGGATAGGACCCCTCGCGCCACGCGATGCCCCAGGGGGTACCCCTCGCGTCACGCGAGGGGGTCAAATTTTGGGTATAAATAGAGGGGTTTGGGACATGAATTCTGAAGTTGAAACGACGTAAAATTTCGTTACGTATACTAAGTTATAGCAGAAAAAATTCTAAAACACACACGATCATGAATCGCTGCTGCAAAACAGGGTAATAACTCGATCGCTGCTACGATTCAATGTCCGATCAATTAAACTATCCAATGGATGTTTAAGTGCTACCCACATTAGGGTTTATACTTTGTCATTCGTTGTTAATTCAATGGATGTTTAAGTATCGCACTTTGTCATTCGATGTGAGGGTTTAATCTCGTGAGTTATCGTAAATGCTGTATTAAGTTACTAACCGAGTTGTGTGCATGTTATTAAATTTAGGTTAAAAGGCTAATCAGTAGGCTAGGCTCTGCTCAATTAAATCTGCAATGTGAGTCATTCTCTTTTTATCAAATTTGTTTACAAAAGCATGTTTATTTTCAATGTTATAATTACAGTGATTAAGTATATGTAATCACCAAGTTACAGCCGGTATGTGGGGTTTTGTATACATTACTTGATAATCGTCACCATTGGGGCAGCCAATGGGGGATATGACCCTAGTCACAGAAACGAGTCGAGTGACAAATACCGTGGGTAGTTGGTTGATATCTGGAAACATTGTAATCTCTCTTAATACTGTAAATTATAACAAATGAGTCGTTTAAATAAATAGAATGATTCACCAGTATTTTCCGCTGACAAAACCTTTTTCAAACATGTTTCAGGTGATCTATTGTGATCAAGAAAAAGTGCCGTGAAGCACTACAAGCTTAAGGAAGTGGCTCAATATAAAATAAAGAAACATGTTTTTGTAAAAGGAAGATTTCTCCGTGAAATCTTATTATTGTAAATTATCGGGATTTTATCCCGAGTTGTGAAATAAAATTATCGGGAAATTACAGTTTTAAAAAGATCCTGAAGAAGACTTCCGCTGTTAAATAAATACCACGGGATTTTCTGTCCCGCGGCTCCTGAAACGGGTAAAACCGGGTCGGGGGCCATGACAGAAAAAGGTGGTATCAGAGCCACTGATTTAAGCCAATTAAGTATTTAGAAAATACTTAATTTTATTAATTGCTATTCTGTGATTATGTGTTTTATTATTTGAATATTTGTATACAGTATGGGTAAGCAAAAGCTTTCAAATATCTATCTTAAATTAGATAGGTCATCCAACGAGAAGGGAAGTTCATCCCAACCAAAATCATCAAATCACTCTGTAATTCCTGATGAAGGAATATTTGTCCGAAAGGCACACTATGAGGAGTCACTTTCTCCTAATAAAAGAAGTTTGATTATTAGGAAAAGTCAGGAGAAATTAAAGAAATTACAAGAAAAGAAAGTTAACCAGGAAACCCAGGAATTAACCAATAAAACACCTTGGGAAGACAAGTTAGATGAAAAATGGGCAGACCTTTATATGCTAGCCACTGTAGCAGTTAATGCAAATCTTTAAATACTATGACTCAAGTTTTAGCACCCTTAAGTCCGAAATCTTATCCAGTAAATAAATTAATCTACAGTAAATCTAGTGTGTTTTAAAATTTCAGTGTTTTGTAGTCACATGGTATGCAATAATATTTTAAAGTTATCTATGAAATTTTTTTATAAAATTTTAACTTAGTAATTTTTGTATTTTGCATATGTGCTAAACAGCATGAGTGACTTGTCTGAAGCCCTTCAGAATTTAAATCTCTATCCAGTAAAAATAGAGGTTTCCAGAGATTTCAATAGGTATATACCAGATATAGAAGAACCTATTGAATTTAATGCTCCACCTCCGGAGAAACCCAAGCCCAAGAAAAGAAGGAGATTTGTAGGATGGAGGCGTGTGCGCAGGAGGAAACCCGCCACTAGAAAGATGCCTAAAATAGAAAATCCTTTAGACAAAGGGAAGGGAATTGAAGTAGGGGAAGAATCTAGGCAAATGGGAATACAGTTTGAAGAATATTCTAAGCAAATAGAAATGGAGATTGGAGGAGGTTCTAAACAAACCCAGATAGAAATTGGAGAAAGCTCTAAGCAAACTCAGGAAATGACATTACAGGAGGAGCTAGATTTTATATTGGCAAGCTGTGATACTATTAAGCCTGTCAATGAAAATGTTTTTACTCATCATATTGAAACTCAACTTCCAATAAATTTGGAACCAGCAATCCCAGAACCTATAATCCACACCCAACCTCTAGGAATGGACGAATGGTGGACGAATGATTGGCAGTTCCAAAACCTGCTCAACAGTCCTTATTCCTTTCTCCCTCAGTTTGACCCTGAACCAATACCTAACCCACCTATGAGCAATGAGAATTTAGCTGAACTCCGCCACTTTGGCGAAGAATTGGTGGATGCAGGAAATAGGATCAGGGAAGTAGGAGAACAGATCTCCTGGAAATACGACGATAGGGAACGTCGTTACTAAAATACCATCTGACGAAGGATAATAGGTTGTGAAATTGTGATTGTAAATAAATAAGTAAAATATAGCTTGTGAAATAACTTAAAATAAAACTTTGTAAAATAAATAGTGTGTATTGACGCATATTATAAAATATAAAATGGGAATCGAGAAATCGATAGTTTTGGCTATATGTGTGTTATTGAATGTTATGATTATTTTGTATATAATTGTTATTCATTCGATACTAATAAAATTATATATATTAATTATCAGATGGAAAATGCTAATAATGAACCAATTAATGAGGTTAATCAATCTGAGCAACATCCGGAGGGTCAATTTCTAAATAGGCAAGATATCGAAAATATCGTTGCTCAGGGAATAGCCAATGCTATTCCAGCAATCGTTGCTGCTGTTAGAAATCCAATCGAACCTCAACAAATCATTCCTAGCAAACGTATTTCTGAAGATAACTTTAGTAATAGCGTAAATGGAGGCAGTAATCATACTAATCACGATAATAATCCACGACAGGCTCCGCTCCCTAAGAAAATGAAAGCTGCAACACCTGGTTGCACTTATAAAGAATTTCTTGCTTGTAAACCATCTGAGTTTTCAAGCAATGAAGGAGCAACTGCGGTACTGCGTTGGTTAGAGAAGACCGAGGCAGTGATTACAATAAGTAAATGTGCCAAGGACGATCAGGTCATGTACGCGTCAAATCTTTTAAAAGAAGGGGCGCTAGAATGGTGGAACACGGTGTTACAAGCAAAAGGAAGGATGATGGCGTATACAATGAACTGGGAAGAATTTAAGAGTCTTGTAGAAAGAAAATTCTGTCCCGAATATGAAAAAGATCAAATGGCTAATAAGTTTTTAAACCATCGAATGATGGGTGTAGATTGTCGCGGTTGTACTTCGACATTCTTTGAATATGCTAGAGTGGTACCAACATTGGCTTCGCCAGAACCGGTACCCATTTCTCGCTATATTTGGGGATTAATTGGCGAAATCCGCAATATCGTTAAAGCTGCGAGACCTCGTACTATTGAAGATGCGGTAGAATTAGCTAATACCTTAACCGACGAACTGATACGCACAAGAGATGAAAACAAGAAGAAGGAACTGGCTCAGAAAATTACCCAAGGATTTCGTATGGGTAATAGTAGTAACTTTAAGAAAAGAGGAACAAGGCAATCTCCAACTCCTCAGTTCTGCAGAAGTTGCAAAAAGAAACATTATAGAAGATGCAATATAACCTGCAATTTTTGCAAAACTATAGGACATCGTGAAGAAAATTGCAGGAAGAAATCCATAATTTGTTACAATTGTGGAGAAGCAGGACATTTCAAAACAGAATGTCCTAAAGTGGTCAAACCCGCAGACAACAAAGCCAAGACAGCCGACGGAGCTACTAAGAAGAATGTTCGAGCCTTTCAGTTAACTACACAGGAAGCTGAGATAATTCCTGACGTGATAGCTGGTATGTTCTTAGTTCACAACATTTACGCAAAAGTATTATTTGACTCTGGTGCAAACCAAAGTTTTATCAATACTTCATTCTGCCAAGCTCTTAATTTACCCTTAACCAACCTTAGGCAGATTTTTACAGTCGAAACGGCGGACGGGAATTCAGTTAAAATAGATAAGGTCTTGCAAAATGTAGAACTAGAACTTTCAAGTTATAAATTTTCTGCAACCCTATTACCTATGAAATTAGCTGAATTCGATGTTGTGTTAGGAATGGATTGGTTGGTAGCCAACCATGCTCGAATTCTTTATGATCAAAATTCTATAGAGATTCAGGCACCCACCAGAGAAGTAATTATAATTACAGGAGATAAACCACGTAAGCCCATGAAGTTCATATCAGTAATGAAAGTTGCTAGTTATGAACGAAAGAAGGGAATAGTATATATGATTTCAGTAATCATTAGTACTAAGGGTAAAGAACTTAAGGAGATTCCTGTAGTCTCAAAATACCCAGATGTATTCCCAGAAGAATTACCAGGGTTACCACCAGATAGGGAGGTAGAATTTAGAATTCATTTAATTCCAGGAACTATACCGATAGCCAAGGCACCTTATCGGTTAGCACCCACAGAAATGTTAGAACTGAAAAAGCAATTAGATGAATTACTAAGTAAAGGTTTCATACAACCTAGTTCATCCCCGTGGGGAGCACCAGTGTTGTTTTTTAAGAAAAAGGATGGTTCAATGAGAATGTGTATTGATTATAGAGAATTGAATAAGGTTACAATTAAGAATCGATACCCATTACCTAGGATTGATGATCTTTTCGATCAACTTCAAGGAGCTAGATATTTTTCTAAGATCGACTTACGTTCTGGATATCATCAATTGAAGGTACAAGAGGAAGATATACCTAAGACTGCTTTCAGAACTAGGTATGGTCATTACAAGTTTACAGTCATGCCCTTCGGATTAACGAATGCTCCTGCAGCATTTATGGACATGATGAATTGGATCTGTAAACCGTATTTGGATAAATTTGTAATTGTTTTCATCGACGATATACTTATTTATTCCAAAAGTCAGGATGAACATTGTCAGCACTTTCATTCACTCTTAACTTTGTTAAGAAAAGAAAAGCTGTACGCCAAATTCTCGAAGTGTGAATTTTGGTTACAAGAAGTGCAATTCTTAGGTCACATGGTGAATCATGAAGGTATTCATGTGGATCCTGCTAAGATAGAGGCAATTACCAAATGGAAGGTTCCGCAATCCGCAATGGAAATTAGAAGTTTCATAGGTTTAGCCGGATACTATAGACGGTTTATTAAGAATTTTTCCAAGATAGCTGTACCATTAACTAAGCTAACCTGTAAAGCAGTTAAGTTTGAATGGGGACCTAAGCAAGAAGAAGCCTTTAGGATCTTGAAACAGAAATTAACCAATGCTCCAATTTTAGCCTTACCAGAAGGAACTGAAGATTTTGAAGTATATTGTGATGCTTCAAAACTAGGATTTAGATGTGTGCTAATGCAACGCAAGAAGGTAATTGCGTATGCTTCAAGGTAATTGAAAAAGCACGAAGAAAACTATACGACTAATGACTTAGAATTAGGAGCCGTAATTTTTGCTCTTAAATTTGGAGACATTATCTGTATGGAAGTAAGTTTACTATCTATATGGATCATAAAAGTTTAAAGTACATATTTGGGCAAAAAGAGTTAAACATGAGGCAAAGGAGATGGATGGAAATCCTAAGTGACTACGACTGTGATATACAGTATCACGAAGGAAAGGCAAATGTAGTTGCAGATGCCTTAAGTCGTAAATATCATGAAAGGTAAAAGCGAGTTCGTGCTCTCAGATTAAATCTACAGTTAGATTTAATGGAACAAATAAAGAATGTTCAGGAAACAGCAATAAAGGATGATGCTGAAGGAATGAAAGGACGAATAAAAAAGTTAGAGCAAAGAGCTGATGGAATTTGGAGATTCCATAAAATCAGAATTTGGGTACCTAAGCAGGGAGAATTAAGACATAAGATTTTAGAAGCAGCCCATAAATCCAGGTATACCATGCACCCTGGAAACAATAAAATATACCAAGATTTAAGAAATAACTTTTGGTGGATAGGAATGAAATAGGATATAGCTCGATATGTTTCTAAGTGTCTTACTTGTTCACAAGTTAAGGCAGAACATCAGAAACCTTCCGGTCTACTACAACAATTAGAAATGCCTGTATGAAAATTAGAACTCATAATAATGGATTTTGTTACTAAGTTACCCAAAACCAGAAAAGGTAATGATGTGATTTGGGTAATTGTGGATCGATTAACCAAATCAGCTCACTTTTTACCTATGAAAGAAACTTTAGCATGGAAAGGTTGGCAAAGTTGTATGTAGATGAAGTCGTATCCCTACATGGAGTTCCACTCTCCATTGTTTCTGATAGGGATAGTCGTTTCACTTCTCACTTCTGGACGAGTTTCCAGCAAGCAATGGGGACTCGATTAAATCTGAGTACTGCATATCATCCACAAACAGACGGGCAAAGTGAAAGGATGATACAAACTCTAGAAGACATGCTCAGAGCATGTGTGATAGATTTTGGTGGGAATTGGGACGATCACTTACCATTAATTGAATTCTCCTATAACAATAGTTATCATTCAAGTATTGAAACTGCCCCATTTGAGGCACTGTATGGAAGAAAGTGTAGAACTCCAGTTTGTTGGGCAGATGTAACACCCCAAAAATGGGTTTTGTAATTTAAACCCGGTTAATGTAATGGAACGGGTAAAAATACCGTTAGGGGTAAAAGTGAACCCGTAAATGAATATTAACTAGGAATACTAACCTAGTTGAATATTAGTATCGTAGGTATTAAACGAAGGGTTGTAGCCTTATTTAATTAAAACGAAACATGAGGGACCAAAGTGAACAACTTGGAAGTTGTTTTATTAAAACAAAACAACACACACGCATACACACACATCGTGTGTGTGTTCATCCACGAGCAGGGAAGGCTCCCTTGGAGCCAAAACCCTAAACTTCACAACTTCTCTAAATTGAAAGGCTAAACGAAGCCCAAATTCACAACCGAACATGAATTAACGATCACCTCCACAAGGGGATCGTAAGGTATGTCTCAAAACTTAGATTTGATGATCTTGTTTGAAGTGGGTTATGATCAATCCATGAATTTGTATGCAATTAAGCTTGTAGAGGTGTTAGAAACACCAAATAGAACTTGTGTTATGAATAATTTCAAGTGATTGGGTGATTTAGAATGAAACCCATTGCATGAGTGTGAAGATGATGATCATGATGAACTATTGTTAGATGAATTGAAAGAAATATGGTGTTGATATGTTTGATGATTATGTGTTAATGATACTTGTTGATTAGTAAGAAGATTTGATGAAATATGAATGAACTAGGAAGATTATGCTTAAACTAGTTGTACATGGTGCTTAGGAAGTAGTACGCACACCAAGTGTTTGATGAAATGTCTAAATGACAATAATATGTGAAATTGTATGCAATTAATGGGTAAACATGTATAGAAGGTGGTATTAATGAAATTGATAGTAAACTAACATGAGGAATGTAATTTAGATATAGTTCATGTGAAGATTATGCTAGGTTGATGTTGAGTATGCTTTATGCTTGTTTGAATTGACTAATGAAATTCATACGTGAGATATGAAATTGATATGATCGTTCATACGCACAATCATATATGCTAACAAGAATGTGAATGTAATGACATGTACGGATAGGAGTCATGTCAACGCGGACACAAGCATGGAAGGGCAACGGGCCAAGAAGTCTCAAGTAAGCAAATGCAATTACGGACGCACAAGGTAAGTGAATCCCGGACTTACACTTTAGATGTAAAATGCATTATAGTATAATGGTTATTGTGAATCATGTGAGAAATTATGAAACAATGGAGGTAATAAGTTAAGTTTACGGTAAATGAGTCGAAAGTGGTTAGAAATAGTTCTATTAAATATATGTAAGAAAGAAGCTTACACAATGGTATTATGCATAAGGATGAAATAAGTAGTTATACGAGTAGATATGGGTTAGTTGAAAGTAAGTATGTGAGACTTGTTATGTGTATACATGGTTATGTTTGTTTGAATGAAATCTAATGATGCTAACCGTTTTCCTATTTAGAATGAAATGGGAATGCAGGTATACTAGTGATGGAAGTTGAAGGTAGACACCGAATTTCAATGCGGGTGGTTCGAATGGATGGATGAATGGACTATCATAATGCGAAATCATGATATATTGACGTCTAATTATGAAATGTTTAGATTTTATATATTATGTCACTGGTTGCTAATGATGAGATTAAATGTGGTGACTGCAGGTTGTACAGGGTTATGGATGTTTTATCAATAAATGTACGCGGTTGAAGATCGAGTCAAGGCATGGATTGTACGTGGGTGTGTATGTGGTCACTTAATTTGATATATGTACGTTAGTTTTAATTAATTTATAAAAAGGAATTAATGTATTTAAGTGAATGAAAGAATATCATGAAAGAAATTTTAGGTATGTATTTTTCCGCTGCGAATCTTGGTTTTAAACTTTTAGGGCGTAACAGCAGAAATAGGAGAAAATCAATGATCAGGTCCTGAAATAGTGCAAGAGACGACAGTCAATATTACACAAATCAAGGAAAGACTGAAGACAGCTCGAGATCGTCAAAAGAGCTATGCTGATAATCGACGCAAACCACTAAAATTCCAAGTTGGAGACAGAATACTGTTGAAAGTTTCTCCTTGGAAAGGAGTTGTTAGATTTGGTAAGAAAGGAAAGCTGAGTCCAAGATACGTAGGATCATTTCCAGTGATCCAACGTATAGGACCAGTTGCTTATCGTTTACAACTACCAGAAGAGTTAGCTGGAGTACATGATGTATTCCATGTATCCAACCTCAAGAAATGTCTATCAGACGAGTCCCTGGTAATACCTCTTCAAGATATAGAGGTAAATGAAAAGCTAAAATTTGTTGAGAAACCAATCCAAATAGAAGACCGAAAGATCAAATTTCTCAAACACAAAAGATTGGTGCTGGTTAAAGTTAAGTGGGATTCGAAACGAGGACCCGAATACACTTGGGAGCTGGAATCAGAAATGAAGCGAAAATATCCTCAATTATTCCAGTAAATCTCGAGGACGAGATTTTTATTAAGGCGGGGAGAATGTAACAACTCTCATTAAAAGTCCTATTTATTATATTATTTTATCCAAAAGGAAACCCTAATTGAGACACTCAAGTGATTCTGTATAAGCCCTAAAATTTTCCTAACAATCAGAATCAGGATCAGGGCCCCTAAAACTCAGGGGGGGTAAAACCCTAGTTACGATTATCTAAATAACTTGTTGTCAGTATCGAATTTTAAGAATCCCTCAAGTCAGCAAGGCTAGTTAGGGACGTGGCTACCCTATGGTAGGATAGGACCCCTCGCGCCACGCGACGCCCCAGGGGGTACCCCTCGCGTCACGCGAGGGGGTCAAATTTTGGGTATAAATAGAGGGGTTTGGGACATGAATTCTGAAGTTAAAACGACGTAAAATTTCATTATGTACACTGAGTTATAGCAGAAACAATTCTAAAACACACACGATCACGAATCGCTGCCGTAAAACAGGGTAATAACTCGATCGCTGCTACGATTCAATGTCCGATCGATTAAACTATCCAATGGATGTTTAAGTGCTGCCCACATTAGGGTTTATGCTTTGTCATTCGTTGTTAATTCAATGGATGTTTAAGTATCGCACTTTGTCATTCGATGTGAGGGTTTAATCTCGTGAGTTATCGTAAATGCTGTATTAAGTTACTAACCGAGTTGTGTGCATGTTATTAAATTTAGGTTAAAAGGCTAATCAGTAGGCTAGGCTCTGCTCAATTAAATCTGCAATGTGAGTCATTCTCTTTTTATCAAATTTGTTTACAAAAGCATGTTTATTTTCAAAGTTATAATTACGGTGATTAAGTATATGTAATCACCAAGTTACAGCCGGTATGTGGGGTTTTGTATACATTACTTGATAATCGTCACCATTGGGGCAGCCAATGGGGGATATGACCATAGTCACAGAAACGAGTCGAGTGACAAATACCGTGGGTAGTTGGTTGATATCTGGAAACATTGTAATCTCTCTTAATACTGTAAATTATAACAAATGAGTCGTTTTAATAAATAGAATGATTCACCAGTATTTCCCGCTGACAAAACCTTTTTCAAACATGTTTCAGGTGATCTATTGTGATCAAGAAAAAGTGCCGTGAAGCACTACAAGCTTAAGGAAGTGGCTCAATATAAAATAAAGAAACATGTTTTTGTAAAAGGAAGATTTCTTCGTGAAATCTTATGATTGTAAATTATCAGGATTTTATCCCGAGTTGTGAAATAAAATAATCAGGAAATTACAGTTTTAAAAAGATCCTGAAGAAGACTTCCGCTGTTAAATAAATACCACGGGATTTTCTGTCCCGCGGCTCCTGAAACGGGTAAAACCGGGTCGGGGGCCGTGACACTCAACTTTGTTGTTGATTCGTTGTTACATGCCTTGCAGGTCGTTAGGTACTCATGGAGCTTGCACAGGGAGGCGCGGTCGTTGTGGGACATGGCAGTGTGTGCCATGCTAAAAACATTACTTTATTTCGTACTTAATACTTACATTGGGTTTTACAATTATGCTTCCGCTAAACACTTAACTACGTTTTGATTTGAAACACCTTTCATATTGTGTGGTTGAATTTTACTTACTTGTTATGTTCAATATGATTGGTGGCTTGATCCTGGTCATGTCACGCCTCTAAGCGGTGATACTCCGCGTGTGGATTTTGGGGGTGTGATAGATTGGTATCAGAGCCATTGGTTATAGTGAACTTGGTTTTAATAAAGGAAAAAGTTTTTGTTAAAACCAGACTATAACCTGAACAGTGCTCAACGATCCACAACGACGCTTCGCTCCACGTGCAAGACTCAACATTCTAGGTGATATGATTTATGTTTACATTGCCTACTTGCTAGTTACATAGAACTTTGCTCATGGTATGCTTAGACAAACGTAACAACTGTTGTTTGAAAACACGTGTGTGCTTACTCTCTTCTGTCATCGCACTTTCGCGAACCTCTCTCACTCATGTTATCTTTGATATGAAGATCATGAGCGGACACGTTAACATGACTCAAGCCCAGTTGACAGCTCTGGTTAACCAACAAGTTACTGCGGCACTTGCAGCCGCCCAAGCGGGAGGCCAGCATGCTCAGCCGCCTGCGTGCACGTTCAAAACTTTCATGGACTGTGGTCCTGGTACTTTCAGTGGCACTGAGGGGGCAGTTGGACTCCTCCACTGGTTCGAGAAGCTCGAGTCAGTCTTCGAAATGTGTGAATGCCCTGAGGCTCGTAGGGTAAAGTATGCCACTGGTACTCTCGAAGGCGTTGCGTTGACTTGGTGGAACGCACAAGTGCAAATGTTGGGGCTGGTAGCTGCCAATGCCACCCCATGGAACGACTTTAAGGAACTGATCAAGCGGGAATACTGTAGTCGTGATGACATCCATAAGTTGGAAGTGGGGTTCTTTAACCTGAAGATGACAGGGTCGGAGATAGAGGCGTATACGAAAAGGTCAAACGAGCTGGCCATCTTGTGCCCAACTATGGTGGATCCTCCCATCAAGCGTATCGAGCTGTGTCTCAGGGGTCTTGTGCCAGAAATTCAAAGCCATGTGACTTCGGCTAACCTTGCTACCATCCAGGATGTTACTCGTCTTGCTCATCGTCTCACAGACCAGGCAGTGGAACAGAAAAGGCTGCCTAAGCGTATCGGTGCTACTACTATTACTACTTCTGCTACTCCCAGTGACAACAAGCGAAAATGGGATGGAGCCTCCAGCAAGGGTTCAACTACAGTTCAGTCCCAGGCACAACAGAGAAAGATCGATGACTACCAGAGTCCTGGTCAGCAATCTTCTGGTAGTCAAGGGCAGGGTGGATATCGAGGAAATCACCAAAAGTGCAATAGATGCAACAGACACCACAGTGGTCAGTGCAACAAGGGTCGTTGTCAGAGGTGTCTCAAGATGGGGCATGAAGCCAAGGATTGCAGGAGCTCACGACCTGCGAATCAGAACCAACAACAACAACCACCAGCTCCACAGAACCAGCAGCGACAGCGAGGTAACAGGGGATGCTTTCAGTGTGGTGCTGAAGGCCACTTCAAGCGGGACTGCCCCCAGTTAAATCAAAATCCGAACAACAACAACAACAACGACAACAACAATAATCAGGGCAATGGGAACAACAATGGGGATAACAACGGGGGAAACAATGGAAACAATGGCGCCCGGGGTCGCGTGTTCGTGCTTGGTCAGGGTGATGCTAGGAATGACCCCAACGTCGTGATGGGTAAGTTTCTTCTGGATGACTTTTATGTTATTGTTTTATTTGATTCGGGCGCCGATACCAGTTATGTGTCTCAAAAAGTTAGTCAAATGTTAAAACGCACACCAACTCCCTTAAACACCAAGCATGTCGTAGAGTTAGCAAGCGGTAAGAGTGTAGAAGCCACACACATAGTTAAGGGTTGTAATCTCGTCTTAGCTGGTCAGACTTTCTCTATCGATCTCATTCCTATAGTTCTGGGTAGTTTCGACATTGTCATTGGGATGGATTGGTTGTCCCAACAACAAGCAGAGATACTGTGCAAGGAAAAGATCGTTCGTATTCCTCGTTCGGGGAAGGGACCTCTCATGGTTCAGGGTGACAAGAGTGGAGTTGTTGTGGGCATTATCTCCTTCCTTAAGGCCCAGAAGTGTTTGCGAAAGGGCCACACCGCTATCTTAGCACTTGTTACTGACGCATCAACGAGAGAGAAGAGAATAGAGGATATTCCAGTAGTACGCGACTTTCCTCAAGTGTTTCCTGAAGATTTACCTGGGCTACCACCTCATCGCCAAGTTGAGTTTCAAATCGAGCTAGCTCCTGGAGCAGCACCAGTAGCTCGAGCACCATACCGTCTAGCTCCGTCAGAACTCGAAGAACTGTCCACGCAACTACAAGAACTCTTGGAAAAGGGTTTCATACGTCCTAGCTCTTCGCTTTGGGGAGCTCCAGTGTTATTCGTAAAGAAGAAAGACGGTACCTTCAGAATGTGTATTGACTACCGTGAACTCAACAAGGTGACCGTGAAGAATCGCTATCCTCTCCCACGTATTGATGACCTATTCGACCAGCTGCAAGGGTCGAGCTATTACTCTAAGATTGATTTGAGATCGGGATACCATCAGCTGAGAGTCCGAGATGAGGACGTCTCTAAAACAGCATTCAGAACTCATTACGACCATTACGAGTTTCTGGTCATGCCTTTCGGGTTGACGAATGCACCAGCGGTCTTCATGGATCTCATGAACCGAGTGTGCAAACCTTACCTGGATAAATTCGTTATCATTTTTATCGACGATATCTTGATCTATTCTAAGAGTCGGGAGGAACACGAGCAGCATCTACGACTTATGCTGGAACTTCTTCGAGCAGAGCAACTGTATGCCAAATTTTCGAAACGTGACTTCTGGCTTCGCGAAGTCCATTTTCTAGGCCACGTAGTAAACAAGGATGGGATTCATGTTGATCCATCCAAGGTTGACTCGATCAAGAACTGGCCTGCACCCCGCACACCAACAGAAATCCGCCAATTCTTGGGTCTGGCGGGCTACTACAGACGATTTATCAAGGATTTCTCAAAGATTGCGCAACCTCTCACTTCACTGACTCAGAAGGGTGTCACCTATCGTTGGGGTGATGCACAGGAGTCCGCATTTTAGCACTTAAAAGACAGACTTTGTAGCGTGCCTATCCTCTCATTGCCTGAAGGCACAGATGATTTTGTGGTTTATTGCGACGCTTCCATCCAAGGACTTGGTTGCGTGTTAATGCAACGTGACAAGGTCATTGCCTACGCATCTCGCCAACTTAAGGTTCACGAAAGGAACTACACTACACACGACTTGGAATTGGGAGCAGTTGTTTTTGCACTAAAGATATGGAGACATTACCTGTACGGTACCAAGTGCAAAATTTACACCGATCACAGGAGTCTCGAGCATATCTTCAAGCAAAAGGAGTTAAACATGCGTCAACGCCGATGGGTCGAGCTCTTGAACGATTATGAATGTGCCATCAAGTACCATCCGGGCAAAGCCAATGTTGTGGCCGACGCCCTCAGTCGAAAGGATACTACACCTAAACGCGTACGTGCTTTACAACTTACCATCCAATCTAGTCTTCCTGCCTAGATACGTGATGCTCAGGTTGAAGCATTGAAACCAGAAAATGTCAGGGCTGAAGCCTTACGCGGCTCAAGGCAACGGTTAGAACAAAAGGAAGATGGCGCCTACTACGGAACAGGACGCATCTGGGTCCCACTCTATGGCAATTTACGAGAACTTTTAATGGATGAAGCACATAAGTCTCGCTACTCAGTACATCCTGGTTCGGATAAGATGTACCACGATCTCAAATCTACGTATTGGTGGCCTAGCATGAAAGCTCACATAGCAACTTACGTTAGCAAATGTTTGACTTGTGCGAGAGTTAAGACTGAATATCAGAAACCATCGGGCCTACTCCAACAACCAGAGATACCACAATGGAAATGGGAGCAAATTTCCATGGATTTCGTTACTGGCCTGCCTAGATCTCAACGTGGAAATGATACTATTTGGGTGATCGTGGATCGACTCACAAAGTCTGCACACTTTTTGGCTATCAAGGAAACGGATAAGTTCTCCACTCTAGCAGACGTTTACTTAAAGGAAGTGGTTTCGAGGCACGGAGTGCCGACCTCTATTATCTCTGATCGTGATGCACGTTTTACTTCAGAACTGTGGCAAGCGATGCACAAATCTTTTGGCTCTCGATTAGACATGAGCACAGCTTATCACCCGCAAACGGATGGGCAGTCTGAGCGCACCATCCAAACTTTAGAAGACATGCTTCATGCATGTGTAATCGATTTCGGCAACGGCTGGGAGAAACATCTTCCGTTAGTGGAGTTTTCGTATAACAACAGCTACCACACCAGTATCCAGGCCGCTCCATTTGAGGCATTGTACGGACGTAAATGCCGGTCACCTCTCTGTTGGGCAGAAGTTGGTGACAGTCAAATCACTGGCCCAGAACTCATAGTAGATACAACAGAAAGGATTGCTCAGATACGACAGCGAATGGCGGCAGCTCGTGACCGTCAGAAAAGCTATGCTAATAAGCGCAGGAAACCACTCGAGTTCCAGGTTGGGGATCGAGTGCTACTCAAAGTCTCACCTTGGAAAGGTGTAGTTCGTTTTGGCAAACGAGGCAAGCTCAATCCGCGTTATGTCGAACCGTTTGAAATCATTGAGAAAATTGGCAAAGTCGCCTACAGGTTGAATCTACCTGAAGAACTCAGCGGAGTTCACAATGTTTTCAACGTGTCGAATCTGAAGAAGTGTCTGTCAGATGAGACCCTCATAGTTCCCTTAAAGGAGCTCACAATCGACGATCAGTTGCGATTCGTCGAGGAACCAGTTGAAATCACTGATCGAGATGTTAAGATTCTCAAGCGTACAAGGATACCTCTTGTTCGAGTTCGTTGGGATTCCCGTCATGGCCCAGAGTACACCAGGGAACGAGAAGACCAAATGAAACTCAAGTACCCCCAACTGTTTAAGAAAAACGCAACCACTACAGAGGCTGAAGCTACTGCAGAATTTCGGGACGAAATTCCAAATCAACGGTGGGATGATGTGACACCCCAGGAAAAGCCAGTAAACACCGCAACTTAACTAGCTTCCTCAGTAACTACGCACTAAATTTCGGGACGAAATTTTCTTAACAGGGGGAGAATGTGACAACCCTCGTAATTCCATGTATCCGTACAATTTATTAATGATAATTAAAGTGCTGGATGACTGTGCTGAATCATTTAACTGCTCTCTGATTACTGTGTTATACTTACATGTGCGTATTAACATACTATTAGTATACAGAAAAGTTACTAAATAGTCCGGTATGTTTTCCTGAGTGTTAGGAATTAATTGTGTTACAAAAATATATATAATAGACACTTAACGAAATAATTAAGCACTTTAATGAAACAGTATCCGACCGAATAACCGGACATTACCCGGGACACTAAATTTTTGCCAAGTACACTGTCTTATTATTTTTGGCTAGTCATGATCCCCGTTTGCCATAACACATACTAAAAACCCAATAACTAACACCTATCATCACATTACTTACAAACTAACTATCATTTACCACTTAGTTCAAAAGTTTCAAACAAGCCCCCCCCCCCCCCCATATCATTCACCATACTTCCTATCTTCCATTAGATTATAATCCATTATTTTATTAGATTCTAACTTGTGCAAGTGAACAAGATATTGGAAGTAATCTCATAAGTATGGAACACTTAGATTGCCATCATTCACAAGATTTACACACTCCACACCCACTCTCTCTCTCATTTTCGGTCACCCCCATAACCGAACCCACCACCACCCTTCAACATCTTCATCTTCTCCAACATCAAGTTCCATTTAAGCTTCAAAGTTGATCCATGGAGGTTGCAAGTTGAAGGGCTTTCTAAGGAGCTTCTTTCACTTGCTTTTCACCATCATCTTCTCCATCTTCTTCACTAAGAATCATCCCTAGCTTTAAGCTAGTAGTAAGTTCCTTGTGTCACCTTTGTTCATCTTGTTTCATGATTAAAAGATGTAATATGTTAAATCTACAAGAACACTAAAAAGGGTTTAAACAAGAAGATGAAACATGATGTATTTATGTTAGTATGAAGTTGTCTTGAGATGTTGCTGATTACTTGTTAATATTGATTACTAGAAATGTTGTTATTCGCTGAACATGTTAACGGAACCAAAATAACTCGCATTAGAATGTAAAAGCTGAAAAACAGAAAGCTGTTTGGTGATTACAGCCAACTTCAGTTGGCTGTAACCGGACACTAATAAAGCGGAAAATGTATTTTCTGAAGTCTATATTTATGTACTATGAAATACGGTTCTAATGGCACTGGAATCATAATTTTTGGACTTCGTTTACTATTTTTAAAGTGTCGTTTTGTAACAGCAGCTAGAGCTGCATTTTTACTGCTGAAAATAAGCGTTCTGTTTTCTATCATAACTTGTATTCTGTGTGGAGTCAGATCATGAAATTTGTACTGTAAATGACCACCGATGTATTTGTAATTCTCCCACTGGAATTTCGTAAATCGGACTCTCGATGAATTTTAAATAAATTATTCCGTGGACTGCAGTCAGAAAAAGATGAATCTGATTGCAGTCCGGAAAATGAATTTTTTATAAAATATTGGTGATGAATTGGATCCCGATATTTTTACACAATAATATTTGGATCGTTTAATACATTGTGTAAAAAGTTGGGAATTTTTGGAACAAGTTAACTATTTTATTAAAAACCCCGAAAACAGCCCAGTTTTGAAGAATAAAGCTGAAACGACAAAAGTAGTGATTTGCGTGTCTAAATGTCGGGTAGGTTATCCGAGAATGATGTTACATGTTATATGTCTATAAAAGTGTTATGTGCAATGTCGTATGTTTGTTTATGAGTGGGAAATAGACGGGAAGTTTATATGGGCATGAACCGTTAAAGTGATGCATGTTATGTGATAGATACGTGTAGGAACTTTGTGCTCTATTTGAAAACCACTAAATGACTAACTGGTAATCATAATAGGACTTGATTGACCGACCTTGACTGTTAGGTATTTTTGAGAGCCAACCGAGCAACCGAGGTGAGTTCACACTCTTTCCAAGGCATGGGATTCCCAAGGGTTGGGAATGGGTTAATGATTTAAACAGTAACTACAGCTATCCTCCGTGGGTAGGATGCCAAGATTACACACTGGACCAAACCTCTATCATGAAGTCCCTCATTTATATCGACTTAATCGCCGAGGCCTATGGCGAGCGGGTCATTAGTTAATAGCGCTATTAGGTTTAACAAACCTCACACCGTGCCAGTCAGACGGGCGTGTACTAATGGACTATGGGCAAAGGGTCAATGCTGATAGACATTGACTTAGGGCACCACTTACATTTTCGTAGTAGTCGATACGCACGGTCTAGTAACACATGGGAAGCCCCCACTAATTTTCGCAAACATGTCTGGGAGACCGCGATACGAATTAATACGATACATGGTTTACAAAACGAACATATGATTTACGAAACGAATACTATAACTAAACAACCAACTATGAACTCGCTCAACTTTGTTGTTGATTCGTTGTTACATGCCTTGCAGGTCGTTAGGTACTCATGGAGCTTGCACAGGGAGGCGCGGTCGTTGTGGGACATGGCAGTGTGTGCCATGCTAAAAACATTACTTTATTTCGTACTTAATACTTACATTGGGTTTTACAATTATGCTTCCGCTAAACACTTAACTACGTTTTGATTTGAAACACCTTTCATATTGTGTGGTTGAATTTTACTTACTTGTTATGTTCAATATGATTGGTGGCTTGATCCTGGTCATGTCACGCCTCCAAGCGGTGATACTCCGCGTGTGGATTTTGGGGGTGTGACAGTAAATATGCTACAATTAAAACTTTTGTAAGATAACGGTATGTATTGATGCATATTATAATATATAAAAATATGGCAGTTGAGAAATCAACAATTTTGACTAAACATGTGTTGTGAAATTGTGTGATTAATTGCATATAGCTATTATTTATTTTATGCTAATAATTTATATATATTAAATACCAGATGGAAAACGCTAATAATGAACCAGTTAATGAAGTTAACCAATCTGAGCAAAACCAGGAAGATCAATTCATGACTAGGCAAGATATCGAGAATATCGTTGCTCAAGGAATAGCCAATGCTATTCCAGCAATCCTTGCTGCTGCCCAGAAACCTGTTGAATCTCAACAAGTTATTCCTAGTAAACGTACTCATGAAGACAACTTCAGTAATAGCGTAAACGGAGGTGGCAATCATACTAACAACGATAATGAGATACGGCAAGCCCCAATTCTCAAAAGAATGAAAGTTGCAACGCCTGGTTGCACTTACAAAGAATTTCTTGCTTGTAAACCAGTGGAATTTGCAGGCAATGAAGGGGCGACTGCAGCACTGCGTTGGTTGGAGAAAACTGAAGCAGTAATTATGATAAGTAAATGTGCTGAGGAAGACAAAGTCATGTATGCGTCGCATCTTTTTAAAGAAGGGGCGTTAGAATGGTGGAATACGGTACTGCAAGCCAAAGGAAGAAATATGGCCTATGCCATGAGTTGGGAAGAATTTAAGCAGCTAATGGAAAGAAAATTTTGTCTCGAATATGAAAAGGAACAAATGGCGAATAAGTTCCTAAACCATCGGATGATGGGTGTAGATTGTCGATGATATACTTCAACATTCTTCGAGTATGCGAGAGTGGTACCAACCATGGCTTCGCCAGAACCGGTGCTTATTTCCCGCTATATTTGGGGATTGATTGGAGAAATCCGTAATATCGTTAAAGCTGCGAGACCTCGCACTATTAACGATGCTGTGGAATTAGCTAACACCCTAACTGACGAGCTGGTACGCACAAGTGAAGAAAACCGGAAAAAGGAAGTAGCCCAAAAGGTTACCCAAGGATTTCGTATGGGTAATAGTAGCAACTTCAAGAAAAGAGGGACCAGGCAATCTTCCACTGTTCCATTTTGCAATTCCTGCAAAAGAAAGCATTTTGGAAGATGCAAGGGGTATTGCAATTTTTGCAAAATTCCAGGACACCAAGAGGAAGATTGCAGAAAGAAGAAAGCAACAGTTTGCTACAACTGTGGAGAAGCTGGACATTTTAGGCCAGACTGCCCGAAATTGGTCAAACCAGCTGATAACAAAGCCAAACCTTCAGAAGGAACTACCAAGAAGAACGTAAGAGCCTTTCAATTGACTACTCAGGAAGCAGAATTAATTCCTGACGTAATAGCTGGTACGTTCCTAGTTCACAACGTTTATGCAAAAGTATTATTTGACTCTGGTGCAAACCAAAGTTTTATAAATACTTCATTCTGCCAAGCTCTTAATTTACCTTTGACCAACCTTAGGCAGATTTTTACAGTCATAACAGCAGATGGAAATTTTGTTAACATAGATAAGGTTTTGCATGAAGGAAAGATAGAACTCTTAGGTCATAAATTTTCTGCAAACCTGTTACCTATGAATTTAGCAGGATTTGATATTGTGTTAGGAATGGATTGGTTAGTAGCCAATCATGCTCGAATTCTTTGTGATAAAAATGCCATAGAAATTCATACACCCTCAGGAGAATTAGTGGTGATTACAGGAGATAAGCCACAAAAGCCAATGAAATTCATTTCAGTAATGAAATTGGCTAGTTATTCAAGAAAACAAGAAATGGTGTATATGATTTCAGTAATCATTAACACGAAAGGTAAGGAACTTAAGGAAATTCCGGTAGTATCAGAATACCCAGATGTCTTTCCAGAAGAACTACCTGGATTACCACCTGATAGGGAAGTAGAATTTAGAATTCATCTAATTCCGGGAACTATACCGATAGCTAAGGCACCTTATCGGTTAGCACCCACTGAAATGCTAGAATTGAAAAGCAGTTAGATGAATTGCTGGGCAAAGGATTTATACAACCTAGTTCATCCCCGTGGGGAGCGCCAGTGTTGTTTGTAAAGAAGAAAGATGGTTCGATGAGAATGTGTATCGATTATAGGGAATTAAATAAGGTTACAATTAAAAATCGATATCCATTACCTAGGATTGATGATCTCTTTGATCAACTCCAGGGAGCTAGATATTTTTCTAAGATAGATTTACGCTCTGGATATCATCAATTGAAGGTACAAGAAGAAGACATACCTAAAACTGCTTTCAGAACTAGGTATGGTCATTACGAGTTTACAGTCATGCCCTTCGGACTAACGAATGCACCTGCGGCATTCATGGACATGATGAATAGAATCTGTAAACCGTATTTGGATAAATTTGTAATTGTCTTCATCGACGATATACTCATTTATTCCAAAAGTCAGGACGAGCACTGTCAGCATTTGCATGCACTCTTAACCTTATTAAGAAGGGAGAAGCTTTACGCCAAATTCTCGAAGTGTGAATTTTGGCTACAGGAAGTGCAATTTTTAGGTCACATGGTGAATCACGAAGGTATTCACGTAGATCCTGCTAAGATAGAAGCAATCACCAAATGGAAAGTTCCACAGACAGCTATGGAAATTAGAAGTTTTATAGGGTTAGCCAGATATTATAGACGGTTTATTAAGGATTTTTCCAAGATAGTTGTACCATTAACTAAGCTAACCTGTAAAGCAGTTAAGTTTGAATGGGGACCTAAGCAAGAAGAAGCCTTTAGGATTTTAAAGCAAAAGTTAACAAATGCCCCAATTCTAGCATTACTAGAAGGAACAGAAGATTTTGAAGTTTACTGTGATGCTTCTAAGCTAGGATTAGGATGTGTGTTAATGCAACGCAAGAAGGTAATTGCGTATGCCTCAATACAATTGAAAAAGCATGAGGAAAACTATACGACTCATGACTTAGAGTTAGGAGCCATAATTTTTGCCCTTAAGATTTGGAGACATTATTTGTATGGAAGTAAGTTTACTATCTATACAGATCATAAGAGCTTAAGGTATATATTTGGGCAAAAAGAATTAAACATGAGGCAAAGAAGATGGATGGAGATTTTAAGTGACTACGACTGTGATATTCAATATCACAAAGGAAAGGCAAACGTAGTTGCAGGTGCCTTAAGTCGTAAGTATCATGAAAAGCAAAAGCGAGTTCGTGCTCTTAGATTAAATCTGCAATTAGATTTAATGGAACAACTGAAGAATGTTCAAGAAACAGCAATCAAAGATGATGCTGAAGGAATGAAGGGACGAGTAAAAGAATTAGAACAAGGAAGTGATGGAATTTGGAGATTCCACAAGAAAAGAATATGGGTACCTAAACAGGGAGAATTAAGAAATAAGATTTTAGAGGAAGCCCATAAATCTAGGTATACTGTGCATCCCGGTAACAATAAGATGTACCAAGATTTAAGGAATAATTTCTGGTGGATAGGGATGAAAAAGGACATAGCTAGATATGTTTCTAAGTGTCTTACTTGTTCACAAGTTAAGGCAGAACACCAGAAACCCTCAGATCTACTACAATAATTAGAAATGCCTGTATGGAAATGGGAACTTATAACTATGGATTTTGTTACTAAGTTACCCAAAACCAGAAAAGGTAATAATGCAATTTGGGTAATTGTGGATCGATTAACCAAATCAGCTCATTTTCTACCCATGAAAGAAACCTTTAGCATGGAAAGGTTAGCCAAGTTGTATGTAGATGAAGTAGTATCTTTACATGGAGTCCCACTCTCCATTGTATCGGATAGAGATAGTCGTTTCACTTCCCAATTCTGGACTAGTTTTCAGGAAGCAATGGGAACCCGACTAAATTTAAGTACTGCATATCATCCACAAACAGACGAACAAAGTGAAAGGACGATACAAACCCTGGAAGACATTCTCCGGGCATGTGTGATAGATTTTGGTGGAAACTGGGACGACCACCTACCTTTAATCGAATTCTCCTATAATAATAGTTATCATACAAGCATTAAAGCTGCCCCATTCGAAGCACTATATGGGCGAAAGTGCAGAACTCCAGTCTGCTGGGCAGAAATAGGAGAAAGTCAATTATCAGGTCCTGAAATAGTTCAAGAAACTACCGACAAGATTACTCAAGTCAAGGAAAGACTGAAAACGGCTCGAGATCGTCAGAAAAGTTATGCCGATAATCGACGCAAACCACTAGAATTTCAAGTGGGAGACAAGGTACTCTTAAAAGTTTCTCCTTGGAAAGGAGTAGTGCGATTTGGTAAGAAAGGAAAGCTAAGTCCAAGATACGTGGGACCATTTCCAGTGATCCAACCTATAGGACCAGTTGCATATCGTTTACAACTACCAGAAGAACTAGTTGGAGTACATGATGTATTTCATATATCCAACCTCAAGAAGTGTTTATCGGACGAATCCCTGGTAGTACCTCTCCAAGACATAGAGGTAAATGAAAAGTTAAAATTTGTCGAGAAACCACTTCAAATAAAAGACAGAAAGATCAAGTTTCTCAAACACAAAAGGTTGGTACTAGTCAAAGTCAAATGGGATTCAAAAAGAGGACCCGAGTACACTTGGGAGCAGGAATCGGAAATGAAGCGAAAGTATCCTCACTTATTTCAGTAAATCTCGAGGACGAAATTTTAAATAAGGTGGGGAGGATATAAGGACTCTCAAAAATGTCCCTAACCAACCCATAAATGAAAACCCGGACCCCTGAAATCCTAATCCATATCAAAAACCAAGAAATCAAGAAAAATGATCTTCAGGCGGGCCGCGTAAGGGTAAGCATAGTCTTACGCGGGCCGCGTCAAGCCTACGTTCGACCGGATAAGCGTCCAGATCCACGTGTCACACACGTGGCACAGCTACGCATGACACGGATGCCCTAATCTACGAAATAGACCTCCACGCGGGCCGCGTAAAGATCGGCCGGAGGTTCACGCGGGCCGCGAGAGCCCCAAATTTCTGCTATAAATAAAAGGGGCTACGAGCAATCTTCTGGTGTCAAAATTTCAATCAAAATCACAAAGTATACTGTCCAAAAGTCGAAAATACAAGTTATAATAGCGAGGCGCTGCTACGATACATGGTATTAACTCGATCGCTGCTACGATTCAATGTCCGATCGATTGAAACTATCCGATGAATGTTTAAGTGCTGCTCAAATTGGGTTTATACTTTGTCATTCGTCGTGAATTCGATGGATGTTTAAGTATTGCACTTTGTCATTTGTCGTGAGGGTTTAATCTCGTGAGTTATCGTAAATGCTGTATTAGTTACTGACCTAGTTCGTGTGCATTGTTATTTAAATTAGGTTATCAGGCTAATCAGTAGGCTAAACTCTGCTCGCATATAAATCTGCAATGTGAGTCGTTCTCTTTTTATCAAATGTTTTACAATACTCCAAATTATTTTCAAAGGTTATAATTACAGGGATTAAGTCATGGTTATCTTGAATCACTGGCTAGTGGGGTATTGTGCACATTACTAATTTCTCACGGGTTAGGCTAATAAATCCTAACAGTGATAAACGTCACTACTTGGGGAAAGACCCAATAGTGGTATGACCATCGTCACCAGGTGACAAGGCGCCAGATAAAAATAAGATAAAAGCCATTGTAATCGCTCTTATGCTGTAATTGATAACTATGTGTCATTTTGTCAAAATGAATGATTCACCTGTATTTCCCAGCTGACAAAAATATTTTTAAAACATGTTTCAGGCGACCTGCTGTAAATCAAGGAAAACGTGCTACGGAGCACTAACAAGCTTGAAGAGGTGGCTCGAAAAAATGAATAAACATGTTTTAATAAATCAGGGAATTTCCTAGTAAAATTCCTCTATTGTAAATTACGGGGTTTATCCCGAATTATGAAATAAAATAATCGGGCATTTCAAATTTTAAGATCCTGTTAAAATCTTCCGCTGTCGCATCATAAATACCACAGGTTCCTGTCCCGCGGCTCCTGACTGGGTCAAACCGGGGCTGGGGCCGTGACAGTAGAGCCCAGACAATTCTGTTGAATCTTGCATATCCTAGCTAATCGAATCCGTTTTTGAACGTAGTTTCGATTAAGCAATATTTCTAAGAACTCTAACTCTAATTTTGTTAAAATTTCCAGTTTACAGGTTTTGCAAGTATGTGGACGATGATCAAGCATGTTTCGAAGAACCGAACACTAACTTTTGAAGCTTCCGCGTAAATTAACTTTGATTAGACAATGTTTATGATGTAAACGATTTACTAATCATGTTTTGAATGACGTAACTAGTTAAGTAATTGTTTAGAATGTAATCACTCTTAAACTTAAATTTTGTACATCTTTTGAAGTAAGGTACCGTCTTAAGTAAATTCATGTGTATTTACATTAAATTCCTGTAAAATTTAGACGGGTGTTACACTAACCAATCTTCTTTTTAGAAGATGTCGATACAAGGGAACATCGCTACCAACAACCCTCCGCCAACAACAGTGACAGAACTACAAGAGCGCTTATCACAGGCCATTGCACAGCTCGAGGCCCTTCGCTCTGAACACAACGAAGGCTGCACCTACAAGCAGTTCTTAGACCACAAACCTCGAGGATTCGACGGCACCGGGGGTGCCTTAGCCTTCGTGCGCTGGGTTGAGAAGACGGATTCCGTATTACGATTGAGCAAATGTGCCCCAGAACATCAGGTTACGTATATAGCTGGACTATTTGTAGATGGGGCTCTGTCATGGTGGAACCTTCAGGTTCAAACGTTGGGCGAGACTGCTGCGAATGCTTTACCGTGGGATGAACTAAAGGAATTGATGCGTAAAAGATATTGCTCTAGGGCAGAAGTCCAGAAGTTGGAGACTGAACTGTGGAACTTGAAAATGGAAGGACCAAAGATAGCTGAGTATGTGCGGAAATTTAACGATTTATCACAAGTTGCTACACTCCTGGTGGGACCAGAGTTTAAAAGAGTCGAACGTTTTATAGGGGGATTGGCACCTCAGATTCTAAGCCTGGTAACAACATCTAAACCTTCAACGATCATTGAGGGTATCGACATAAGTGTGGCGCTCACTGAGGAAGCAGTTAGACGAGGAGAATTTTCGACTGCGGAAGAGAAAGAGGAAACTCCTGTAGAGTCATCTGGGGATAACAAGAGAAAGCTTGCAAGTTTCAAGAAGGTTACTCGGGCGAATAACAAAAAGAAGGCCAAAAAGGGAAAAGATTACATGGGTATCCTACCTAAGTGCGACAATTGTCTACGTTATCATGTCGGGCGATGTAAATATGGAAAATGTGATAACTGTGGTAAGAGGGGGCATCCTAAGGAAACTTGTAGGCAAGACACTGAACGTAGAAATGGAGGCCAAGATGGCAGCGAGAATCACGTAGAAAACAACGACAACGACAAAGGCAGGACGAGTGACAAGCAAAAACGTGCTCAAGGTTGTCTTAACTGTGGAAGCAAAAAGCATTTTAGAAAATATTGCCCTAAAATCAATCAGGCACAAGGATGAAAGCTCCACACCGGAGCTAGGGAGATACGCCAGGAATTCAAGCGTAGATATCGGTACGTCCCATATTATTCAACGTTATGCATCTGTGCTGCTAGATAATATTGCAAATTTTAAGCTTCGCATCTCTAAAGTTTGAGAGTATACTTGGTTTAGTAACAAGTAAGTTAGGTAACCCGCACTCGATGGAACTAGCTAATCGGAAGCTAGTGGAAGCCAACGAAGTATTTGGAAATGGCAAGATAGGACCCGGAGAGCGTGAGTTTACGCTTGATCTACTGCCAGTGAATTGGGAAGCTTCAACAAGGTAGTTGGTTGGATTGGTTGTCAAGTAATCAAGAGGAGATTGATATCCGCATCCCGATGCTGAACAAAGAAACTCGACTCATGAAGCAGGGTACGCCTTTACAAACTACAAATGGCTTGAAGGCATGAATATTGTTTGTGAATAGGATGTGTTGTTTTCTTGGCTCATGTCGGGGACAAGGGAAGCCGAAGAACCAAACTCGAAGATATTCCTGTGATAGGGAAATATCCTGAAGTCTTTCCCGAAGACTTGCCAGAATTATCTCCTCAACGACAAGTCGAATTTTGCATCGATTTGATTCCAGGCGTCGCGCCTACAACCAATGCACCCTAGCGGCTTACACCTTTGGAAATGCAAGGATTGACAATGTAACCTCAGTGGTTGTTAGAAAAGGAAGATAACAGACCAAAAATTACCGTTTTGGGTAACCCCAGTTTTGCTCGTCGAGAGGAATGACGATAGCTGTCGTACGAACATCGAACCACCAGGATCCGAACGAGCTAACCAACAAGAGTCGATGACCCTTGCTAAGGATTAACGAATTACTTATTTAACTAACTGTGGGGATCCAACTACTATTACACGACTGGTCAACGATCGAGTGTCATTAGCGGTGAATTCAGGAAGAAAGTATACCGGGAAAATTGTGGGACAATAAGTTGTTTTAAACGTACACAAAAATGGTGTTTCCTGCACGATGCACAAAACAGTTTTACACAAAATATGAAACTTTGAAAACCTAGGAAGCATGTACTTAGGACCTTTAGGAACCCAGGTCTAAACTCATAAAGGTTGTTACTTAGGAAACATATCTGTTAACTCAAGCAAACACCACTATCCTGACATATATGCTATTTCAGTTAACCAAACAGAAAGTGTTCAAATTCCTTTTGTTGAAACTTTCACTTTCGCTTCTAGTGAGTAGACGTTTGCATCTCTAATCCCTTCAATGGTAGTTGCATATCGACAATTTCCTTCGCTGAGAGCGAACACACATTTACTTCGACTACTTGGTCATTCCTCCATTTTAGCAGATACTCATTATTTCTTGGAAACTTATATGTTACGCATGCACTATTTGCTACGCACGCGGTTTCATTTCGAATAAACGCTTCATTGGAGTCCAAATATTATTTTGCTAAAGCTATCTATTGGTTTGTGATTCGAATTACCTACATTATTGTAATTGTTGGCTCTTTTTGTATTCAAGTCAACACACTTTCTTGAAACTCCTTTTCTTCATTCATGGTTTATTTTTGTAACCATGCTGAGATTCCCCTTGTTGGTACATACGTTTATTGTCAGGTTACGCTGAAACCCATTTCAATTGCTTGAACTTGTCCATTTCGCATATTCAGTTTAAGACGTCATATGATGTATTGGGAGCATCATATTCAAATATTTTTGCAAAGACTCTTTCTTTACGAGTCATTGTAGATTCGATTGGTCTACGACTCCACTAAATCGTTTGATTGGTTTCGATACATTGCGGTGATACTTTCACGAGATTGAAGCTTACGCTGATTTGGTTACTTACTTCCTACACGGATTTAATTGATTATTTGATAACTTGCCCTAAATCCGTCTTGTTTATCACGATTAAATCGGTCTCAACACAGTTGTGTGTTGAGGCAAAGGTACATAGATTCATTTCATATCACAGTGTACCTCCTAACGATTCTTTCATGGTCGATCGAATGCCTTGCGGTACTTATTGCTTTCTCACCTTCGACCAAAAACAGTGGCTCTTTGATGTTCCATATTCAACTGAAAACTCTATGACATTGTGTAAATCAAATCTTCAGGCTTTTCCGGTACATATTCATTTGATTTCCAACACGGTGAACTTGTTCAGTCACCACCATACTTGAATTATGTCATTACGACACCTTGTGGTGTCATTACAAACTTGTAACTTGTGCTAATCAGGGTCAACCGTTCCACACAAAACTGCATATACTTTCGTTTGACTTGTCATTTAAACATTTCTGATGCAACTACGAATCAAGACAATGATACATCAGATTCGCTTGTATTTCATTCGGTGTACTTTCAAAATTTAAGAATGTCAACACACTAAACCTTACCATCCATTTACTCGGGAGTTGACAGATCATTTTACTATTACATTTGAGTTGTTGATTTTGAATTCATATAGCGGATGCTATGGCTTGTGAAAACTCGTTTACATACTCCGATCGATCGTTTGAGAATCTTATTAGTCAAAACTCCTCTTTTGTGGAACCCCTGCTAGCTGGATTACACTAGACTATACGTCAAATACGTACTGTACCTTTGACATCAAATGCTAAAAGCACATACCTTTTAACCATAGGATTCGGGTTATTATATATTCGTGGACTCACCTGATGTGAGTAAGGTTTGATTCGGTTTGGTGATTATCTACCTCGGTATTATTCATATACATATACGTGTGACGTAACCATAAGGAGTTAAGGTAGTACAAATTTCGAGGACGAAATTTTCTTAACGGGGGAGAATGTGACAAATGTCAAATTTTGCATGCATCCGTACGTTTAAATAATATTGATTTATGCTTAATGACTGTGCTTAATTACAACTGTTGATTAAACTGCTTTCTGATTTCTGATACGTACATACACAGGCATCACATTCATACTGTCACTCCATTTATTACACACAACCTTTAGTGACAAACTTGATGCACAAAGCACAGTTAGCACAGGGAGCGGATAACCCAGAAACATTGCTGACAATACCAGCACATAGACAGACAATATATTGAGGCCCAGTATGAGCCAGAGACAAGGTACTACACTAGTAGGGAGTGTAGGGAAGTAAGGACCATAAAACTGCATCACTAGGTGATAACTTAGGTGCCGGAAAGTGCCTAAAACCCACTTAAACTGCAAAATTCTGCATTTATAAACAAAAATTCAGCATTTAAACATGCTAGTCACTTGCAAAAATATGGCAAAATGGTCCTGTATGCTTTCCTAAGTGCCGGGAATTGAAAGTGTCACAAAAAGTTACATAAAGGACACTTTACGATATAATTTAGCACTTTAACGGAACGGTATATAACCGAACAACCGGACATTACCCGGAACACTAAAATATTGTTAAAAACATTGTTTCACTTTTTCTGAGCTAGTTATGGTTCCCGATCACACTAACACATTGCATAATACATGAAACACACTAAACACTAGACTTTTACCTATAACCTTCCACTTATTACATTTTACCATTTAAATTTTCATTTTACCCCCCCCCCCCCCCCCCCCGCTGGCTGATTTACGGCTCATAGCCATGACCCCACCACAAGATTGATTAAATCCTTCCTAAATCCTTCCATATCTTTCATTGGAATTAGTGTGATCTTGAATTGATTATGGATGTACTTAAGGGAACATATGACCCTTTGGATAATAAGGTCTTGGAGATTATTAACTACCTACATCTTCATCATCCTCAACACTTATCACCACTCCACTTTCCTTCTCCCTCTTCATATAAGCTACGGCCAAACATCACCCTATACACACCACCATTTTTGTTTCAAGATCAAGCATTTCAAGTGTACTTCAAGGTATTAGGAGGCTCGGTGTTCTCGGAACTTGAAGGACCACCTTCGTTTGTTTTTATCCTCCACATTTCCAAGCTTGATCTTCCCTAGCTTAAAAGCTAGTAGTAAGCTTCTTTGATCCTTATTTATTTCATGTTTGAGATGGTTAATAGCTATATGATGTTGATTCTTACAAAAACACTAAAAGAACATGAACATAAATCATGAAACATAAGATTACAAAAGATGAAATCTTGATGAAACAAAGTTGTTTTGTTATGTTGTTGATTACTTGATGCTTGCTTGATGATTACTAGTAATATGATGTTGAACATCATGGTTGAACTTGTTAAAGTAAGATTTAAAAACTTAAGTTAACAAGTTAGGAGGTGATTAGTGATTTACATAAAAGAATCACCTCCATGTTTCAACATAAACTTGGTAACAAGATGATTTCTTGAAAAATAAGTAAACAAAGTGAGTTGATGATCGTATGGATCCGAGGTTTACAAACGGCTTTTCCTAAATAAACCAAGTTTAAAAGACGACTTTTGAAAGATCATGATTCTTACACTATTTTTGGAAAGAGATAAGTATATGGATGTTAGTGAAACATGAAAATGTGATAAACAAATATTTTTGTAAAATATGTTCACAAGTTGTGAACATCTAAAAATCCCGAGAATGAGATTTTAACAAAAGTAAACACACTTTGGAGGGTAACTAAACCCACTAAACACCCCACTAAGTTACTACGCGTTTTTATGAAAAACCAAGTTCATGTTATTATGTAAAGTGCATTGTTTTTGCACTTGATAGGTGTAATATTGTTTAGTAACTTGTTGATGATTGTTTGGAGGAATTTTTGAAAAGAAAATGATATGCTAAATAGCATGGACACCTCCATTTACAAAGGAGACTATGGCAAAATTTTCTAAAAATTCCAACACTTAAAAAATATTTTCTAAACAAGTGTTACAAGTATATTTTATAACTTGTGTTTCAAAATTAAACTTCGCCATAAATTTGTTACGAAATACAAAGTATCGGAGGTTGGTTTTCGTAAATAAAAATGGGTAAATATATATTTAGAATATATATTTTATACTAAGACACTTGTGTGATTATTTGTATATTTTGTGAACTAATTATATTATTTTAGGGTAAAATAATATAACTTACAGAATACTGTTGGTGCACGAATGTCTAAAGCCTGCGTCTTAGTCTTAGTTGATCAATGTATAGGGTCTAGATGTGTTAATTATGAATGTATAGGGGTTGAATATGTAAAAGTTAGGATTTCATGTCATGATTTCGCTTATATGTCAATGTGCCATATGAGCGAAATCCCAAGAAGCTGATTTGGCTCATATGGACATGTCATATAAGCGAAACCTCACCCCTATAAATACCCAAGTTGTTTTCTCATTTGGTACGTTCATGTCTCCCGTGTAGCCGAACTGCTGCTCGTGTATTTCTTGGAAGATTAATGAGAAAACTGTTTTAAAGTGATCTCTTTCTGTTTCTACTCCATTTCTGCTTTGATTCATGCCGATTTTGTATTTCCGCTGCATTTTCGGTAGTTGCTAGCTCTGATTGACTCACACGACTGTCAATAATGGTCCTACAATTGGTATCAGAGCCAGTTGTGAGCTAGTTGACCCGAATCAAAGCCTTTTTCTAGCACTTTTTGAGTTTCAGATCTTTCCAACGGACAAAATGGACTGAGATTTGGACATATAGTGTAAAACTGGTTAATAACAAACCCTTGAGAAATTCAGACCTAAAAACAGCTTAAAAGTGACTTAAAATGGTTCGTGAATAGGTTCCGCTTTTGTGTCATCTTGAGAGGTTTCACTTTTACGGCATTAGAAACCAGAGGTTTCGCTCGTGTAGTTTCGCTCATAGTGACATTTCAGGGGTTTCGCTCGTAGGTTTCGCTCCAAGTGTCAGTTTTGAGGTTTCGCTCGAGTGGTTTCGCTTATTAGTCATTTTAGTGGTTCCGCTCTTAAGGTCATTAAGTGGTTTCGCTTATTAGGTCATTACTTGGTTTCGCTTTTGTGAACAACTAAGTGGTTTCGCTTATACATACACGTAGAATCTGATTTCGCTTATAAGACCTGTTTTAGTGTAAAAGTCATGGTTTGAGCGTTTAGTCCATTTCGTACGTGATCGAGTGTTGGAAACTCAGTCTGTGTTAAAAGTTTTTCAATAAAAACAACCTGTTTGTGAAAAAGTTAAACATTTTTCGAAATTTGTTACTAAAAATGGAAAATCAAGATTTTTACAACTTCTTCGCGGGCAGTGGTATGGCAGCAGGACAAACCTCGGGTAGTGTTATGCAAAACGTCAACATGGAGAACGAATTGGGAACAATGCAAAAGCCTCCCAAGCTGATGAACATAGATGAATATGCGGGATGGTCAAGCAGATTTAAGAACTGGGTTCAGGCTAACCATTTTGAATGCTGGATGAAGATAGAGAGAAAGTATGTTCCACCAGTTGATGGTTTAAATAATAAGAAGAATATTGTAAGCCTGACAGAATCAGAACAGAATGATTTCAAAGCCGAGAAAAAGATGATTAGTATTCTCCAGCAGGCTATCAAAGAAGATATTTTAGTATTGTTGCAATATGAAGATAATGCTCAATCTATGTGGAATGCATTAAAAGCAAAGTTTAAAGGTAGTGATTCCATGATCAAGAACAAGAAGGCTCTGCTCAAGAAGGAGTTTGATATTTTTACCGGTATGAAGGGTGAAACTACAAGGCAACTAATTGAAAGATATTACCATTTGGTACTTGAGATGAATAGATTAAAAATTGAAAAGACCGATGAAGAATGGATTGACAAATTGTCTCATGCGTTACCTTATGACGAGTGGGGTACATACCTGATGATGCTGAAGAACAATTCAGACTTTGCCAATTACAATCTTAGTTTGTTCATAGAAAAGATTGAAGCTCATGAGTTAGAATTGTTGAAGATCAAAAAGATGAACTCAGCAAATGTTCAACAAGATGTATCTTTGTACTACAGAGGCAGTACTCCAGTTATAACAAATCAGAGCCCAAAGATACAAACTGGTTTCAGTGCTGACACAAGTTCAAGTGCTTCGTCAAATACTTCACAAACAAACAAACCGTCACCATTTTCGAGTGTTGATCCAAATTTCAAAGCTAGTGAACAACCATCACCTCAAAGTTTGCCCAGTTCAAATAATCAGGCATATGTTTCTGGGATCCAATGCAACATCGCAATTAATATCAAGAATGGGAATGAATTCACTGAATCAGCTGCAAAACAACACATTGCATTGTTGGCTTCCGTGTTAGAATCGTATGAGTCTTTGGTAGCGGGTAAGATCGGAAATCCGGACATGACCAAAGAGGATTACGATCAGATCGATCCGGAGGAACTTGAGCTGATAGATATTAAATGGGGCATGGCTAGTTTGGTGAGGAGAGCACAGCGCTTTATGGAAATTACAGGCAGAAACAGTCTTTCTGGACCTGATCAGAAGTTAGGATTTGACAAGTCCAAGGTAATCTGTTTCAAATGCAAAGAAAGAGGCCATTTCAAAAGAGAGTGTCCAAACCGAGAAGTGAATAATCATCAGAATCCGTTCACGAATGATTATTACAAACAGGCAATCTATCACCGACCAAATCAGCAACCTGGAGTTCAAAGACCACAAATCGAGAACAAACTAGAGAAAGCTCTCATTGTGAACCAGGATGACGAGAAAGTTGCTGAGGGGTTCAGTTGGGATAAATACATCCCTGGAAGTGATGGACAGGCTATGATGGCTGAGATAGTTGAAGTGACCGAAAGTGTTGTTGAACCTGAAGTGGTTGTTGAAGATGTTTCTATGGATAATGTGGCTGACATTGAGGATTTAGATGCAGAAGTTCTTTATTATCAATCTGAGCAGGAGGTATTAGCCAGTTCTTTGAGATCTATCATGCCTCCTAAAGTTTTTGAATCTTTTGCAGGTTTCTTTGAAGAACCGACGACTGGATTGTGTCCACGATATGAGGAGAAGAACGAGTCTGTCGAGGAGATGATCGATGTCACAAAGGAGATGACCGAAGACACTTTGAAAGAAATTGCTGACAACGCTCTTATGGCGAAACTGAAAGAGGTAGACACAGAACTTGTGAAACCAGAGTCTGTCGGTACCGAGTCAGTTCAAAAGGAGTCGGATCAGGAGTCAGGAATTGAGGAGGTCAAATCTGAGAAAGTGTCTGAGTCAGAGTCCAAAAATGTCGGTAAACAGGAAGTAAAAACTGCTCATGAAGCAGAAGTTGTTGAGATAGTGGATTCAATGTCTGAAACCCCATGCCAAAAGTGTTTACAACCGTGCATGGAGTGTCTTGAAAAAGACACTAAGTTTCAGGAATTGAAACAACATGCTGACATGTTAAAATTTGATCTAGGACAAGTCAAAGAAGCATATGATACACTAGCCAGATCAGTTAAAATGATTAAAAAATAAAGTGTCGAAAATGATAAAGCCACAAAACTTGCAAAAGCAAACTTTTTGATAAATAAGTGGAAGTTAATTTTCATATTGACACAACTGCATCATTAAAGAAAGAATTGGAATTGACTAAAATTGAAAATGAGCGAATCGATAAGAAATTAATGAGCTATGTGGCATCGTCCTAAGTTCTTGAACAAATTGTACCACAACAGCCAAATGCTACACCGGTCTTTAACAGTGTTCCACCCCCAATGTGGAATCATTATACTCAAAAGTATCCAGATGGGGTGGAATCTGCATTGAATCTCAAGTTGAAAATAATTGAGGATGAATTGCCTGAGAGCATTGATGTTACATTCTCTGCATCCGACACAGACAACGAGTCACATGTCATCAAGACTGTTGTCGATCAGGTGTTAGATGAAGAGAGTGATAACTCTGAGGTTGAAGTTATGAAATCTCATTCTGAGAAGTCTGTTGCTGATTCTGAAAACGAGGATAATTTTTTAGAACGTTTCATACCGAAATCAGACAAGAGTACGAATGATGATCCGATTATGGTGGTTTACACTATGATTGGAACGGACAAGCTTTATTCTGATTTCGAGTATCCGCTTCAGAACGTTAAGATTGAAAATGTCGAGAAAGTTTACAAATTGGTTGAAATTGACATTGATGTGGTAAACAACAAAGAATTTTTTTCGAAACCTAAAAAGTCATTTGTTACAACACGTTTCAACAACTCGGGAAAAAAGGAGTGGGAAGGGAATGGTAACAAGAAAAATGGTAACAACTTTAAAAACAAAGGAATTGGTTTTGAGAAAAAGATAGATAAGAAGGTTGTCAAGTCAAAGGATAAAATGAATGATATATTTGTTGTTGGACCAAGTGTGAATGATGAAAAAGAGTACATTTTTAGTCAAAAGGCCATTGACGATTTCAATGCGGCAAAGAAACTGAAAGAAGAGTCGTTCAAATCAACTTTTGTCGAGTATGACAAAAGAATTTGCTATCGATGCAATGAGATTGGACATATGGCAAAACAATGCAAGAAATTTTTTGAAAAACCTGTCGTAAAACCTGTTGTTCAAAAACCTCGACCTAAGTCACCAGTTGACAAAAAGGGTAAAAAACCAATGGTTTCACCAATCCGCATCTTGAAAAGAGGTGAATCATTGAAGTTGGAAGATAATCCGAAATTGACATTCGAAATTGGCGAATCTTCAAAATCACAAAAGACTTCAAAGATTTATCCGAAAACAAAAATTTTTGAAACTCAATCATGGGTGGTTAAACCAAAACAATCAGTTGAGGTGAAGAAAATGGAGAATGAGTTAAAGTTTGATTCAAAAGTCTTTAATCCCAATGTTCTAAATATTTTTGGAAAAATGGTTGACAGAAAAGTCAAAGGGGTAAAGGAATTTTATGAATCAAAAGTGGTTGCTAATGATAATCATGAATTTGAATTTGAGCTTGATAAGTTTCTTGCAGAATTTCCCCCAATCACAAATGAAGTAAAATCAAAAGTAAAAACTGATGTTCCGAATGTCACGTTTAACTTTCCTAAGACTAATGAGAAGTGTGATGTAGTGTTTGGGAGTGTTTCAGCAGTTAAGAAGTCATGGAGTTCATTGTTTGAATGAATTTACTATGATGTTTGCAGGGGCTACCCAGGTCGATCATTTCAAAATGGATCATGGACAGCGGGGCCTCAAGACACATGACGGGGATGTTAGCATTGCTTTACGACGTTAAATCAATCAACGGAGGTTACGTGGGTTTTGCAGGAAACCAAGGAGCTATTAACATCACTAAAAATCCGGTTCACCATTCAAAAACGAAACATATTGAGATCCGTCACCATTTTATCCGTGATTGTCACAAGAAAAAGTTAATTCGGATTGAACATTTGCACACCGATGATCAGAAAGCGGATTTTTATACTAAACCTTTTGACAAAAAGAGATTTTATTATCTTTTGAAATTGAACGGGATGAAAAATCTGAAATCTGGGAGGGTAATTGAATGTGAAGCCGAGTTGGGTGGCGATCTGACGTGAACCATGTCGTGTTGTCAAATTTGTTTGTACAGTTTGTTTTCTGCTTTTCGATAAAAACAAAAACACAAAAATATGTTTTTCTTTTTAGGGGGAGAAAGGTTGCAGAAAAATACAAAAACATGATAAAATTAAAAAAAAAAACAAAAACATTTGAAAAAGTAAAAATGAGTTTGTGTATAAAAGGGAAATGATAGTACATCAGCTAGACAGTGCAGTACGCTAAAGAATTGTAAAGTATAAACGTGTTAAGCAGTCTTGTAGATGATATGCCGATAGGTTTTTACACATTTAGTAGGTTTGTTCGGGATATAAACCTAAATTCTTACTTGCTTATTTCGTGGGGAACACTACTTGGATATATAGGTAACCCCTGAAATCTTGTTTGAAAGATTCATTTTTCTGATATACTAGGTCTTTATACTCAGTGATATCTGGGGTATTATTCCGGGACTTCTGCTGAACGGTAGTTCTGACCTAGTCCTTGAATAATACTTTCCGTAAATGATTGAAACATAGCATCACCCTCAGCATATATGATAAGACAATAAAATTGCTTAGCAATGCTGTTGTAAAAAAAGATCCTCTAAAGGGGACACACCCAAAAGTTGAGTCATGATCTCTCTGCTGAACGATGGTTCTGACCTGAGCTCTCATGATTCTTCATAATTTATTAACCCCTTACAGATATCATTTATAGTATTCTCACCTGTAAGACTGAATATTGGGATCTGGATACAGGAGTATATTCAAGAGGTGGGACATACGTATAAGTTTAAGTCTCTAAAACATTAAATCCGTATCCTGAACAGATTGAAGTTTGTGTGAAAATTTAAAGTGGACCAGTATATCGACAATCATTGCAAATTGTTTAATGCTTAAAATGAAATCTAAGCTTAACGGTACTTGTATCTCGTCGGCAGCTGATATGATCCCCTAACACGCTCACAAAAAGATTGTGTGTACAGTTTTCAGTTTATCCAGTTAAAAATCCAAAAAGATTTTAGTTTCTTATTTTATTTTCGACAACTGACATTGGGAATCGGACGATCAAAGCTTAGTGCAGATCATGTCAGTGTTTGATGAGGGCTGGGTAAGTTGGAGATGCTAAACAATGATTGGTACAGTGTTTGACAGTTGAAATGTGTATGAAAGTTCAAAATGTTCAAAAGTTCATTCATTTGAACTATTTTCAGAATGAAATATCTGCGTTCTTCATAAGTTTGGTCAGCCAAGGTCATTAACTTGGATTTGGCAGGCTAAACGGTTGACCAAGGTCATTAACTTGGACTTGGTTAACTGGGTGTGTCGGTAAAAAAATTAAAAGGTTTAAAATTTGATTGTAAAGTGTTAGGTTTAGTTGATTGGATTCTTTATATAGTCAAATCTTTATAGGATTGTGAAAGAACCAGATCATCAATTCTGGACATTTAAAATGTTTATTCTTATAAATGTTTGAGGTTTGCAGGTGAAAGTTTCAGATTAAGATCCTGATAGCAGAGTCTTAGGGGGAGTCTGAAGACGAGCTTGATGCAAAAGGAAGCTTGTTGCTGGTAATTCAGGTGTCGATTCCAAAAGCACAGAAGATTGTTGAAAGGGGAGCCTGCGAAAGAGAAAGAGAAGCTTAGGAAGCTGCTGAAGAAGCCAAAATCTAGAGAAGGAAAATTCAAGTCCCTGTAAAGTTTGAAGACCAAGACTGAAGACTCCGGCTGTATCCAAGGGGGAGTTTGTTGGTGCACGAATGTCTAAAGCCTGCGTCTTAGTCTTAGTTGATCAATGTATAGGGTCTAGATGTGTTAATTATGAATGTATAGGGGTTGAATATGTAAAAGTTAGGATTTCATGTCATGATTTCGCTTATATGTCAATGCGCCATATGAGCGAAATCCCAAGAGGCTGATTTGGCTCATATGGACATGTCATATAAGCGAAACCTCACCCCTATAAATACCCAAGTTGTTTTCTCATTTGGTACGTTCATGTCTCACGTGTAGCCGAACTGCTGCTCGTGTATTTCTTGGAAGATTAATGAGAAAACTGTTTTAAAGTGATCTCTTTCTGTTTCTACTCCATTTCTGCTTTGATTCATGCCGATTTTGTATTTCCGCTGCATTTTCGGTAGTTGCTAGCTCTGATTGACTCACACGACTGTCAATAATGGTCCTACAAATACCATGGAAATTACAACTCCAAAATAATACCAAAAATTGCAAGGAATAAAATATTTAAGTTACACACATAATATTGTGAAACCGAACAAGAAAACGTAACTTATGAAGTATCCCGGTAGTTACTGATACAATATATTTTTGGTAGATATTATTTTGGAAACGAAAGGAAAGAAAATGTGATTTTTATACATATTACCAAGTATATCATATTTTTGGGACAAGAGAAAATGTATTATTATTTGGGAAAGTAAAAGTATTTTTACTTGGGTTTATTAAGAAATATAGTATTTTTGGGAAAAACATATATTTTCTTGGACTGTGTTGTTTTGAATAAAAATAAGGTTTATTTATATATTCCTAAGTGAGACTTAAAGATATATATTCTTTTGGATTAACACACCAGAATACAACGCCACTACATGGCTAGATACGCAAATACAAGAATACGGATAACCATGTATGAAATACCCCATCATTGGGAAAGAAATACGAATGCGAATACTTGAGAATTATTAATACAGAAATACTGCATAAACAATTATTCCAAAACTAAATATAATTATTATAGCTTGGAATAATATCAGAAACGTAACTCAAAAACATAAATACTAAGACAAGGCACGACCCGTTCGTCTAATAGACGTTAGACCATTGTAGGTAGTCGTGTTTACTGAGGAGATTTGGGTTACAAGTACCGAAGATGCAATACTGTGAGTTCATGTCCTCCTTTTCTCTTAACTGTTTTCAGTTTTATACTTCGGGGGTGAAATACATGTTATAATTATTACAGACACTTTATACATGGTATGGTTAGCTTAAGGAGGGTTACTACTTAGATCATGTGAGTGGTGGGTATGACACTTAAGGCCATTAATCCTCGTTGTAGGACCGAGGGACATGAGTGATAGATCTATTCGGGTGTAGCGAGCCCCACTCCTGAGGCCGCTGAGTGGACCATGAGGTGACTATGTCTTATCGACGAAATCTGCTAGGTTTGAGTACTTCCTACATCACTTCACACATATCAATGGCCTTGCAAACCATTGGTGATCTCTTTTTTCCTTATTGCTACATACCAGGGACTTTCATACATACAGACATATTACAAAGGTTTATACATACTCACTTACACATGAACTCGCTCAACTTTTGTTGATTTTTCAAACTACATGTATTTCAGGGAATTAATCGGATCTGGCAAGTGATGCATGTTAGGCAAGCTGCGTACTAAATAAAGATGTCATCCAGGGTTGTAAGGTTTGGGAGGTGTAACCTCTTCCTGAACGGGTCACATGTCTCTAAACCACGTTTTATTTAAAGTCTTTTGCTGAGTCTTATGAACTCGTTTTAAACAAGTCATGGGTTGTAACTTATTTTGAGTTGACAATCATGTTATGGTATTTTCTAAACTATAATAATGGATGAACATCTTGTGTCTTTATCATATAGCATTATTGTGATTGTTGTTATGGTATTAAGAAGTCACACCAAATAAACCCACGCTTCCGCAAAAGCCAGGGTGTGACAATACGCTTGTGAGCGCATCCGCGAGGCTGCTGCTTCTTGTCCTGCTTGGCGACCTTGGGGTTCCGCCTCTCACCTTACTCACACGCGCCAACGATCCGTGAACTTTACCTGTGTAATTAAATTCAAACACGATAAATTTCAATTATTAATTTATATAATGAAACTTACTAAAAACCTGTGTTAAAATCTAGAGTTAACAATGAATGTTTGTTGTATAGAATGATCTCAAACCTAAAAGTATTGCTAGCAGCACCTATGAAAAAGTGTAAGTGTAAGTATGATCCTTTAAAATAATTAAATAGTTTAAAAAGCAAGTCTTTTGCAGCAAAGAAAGTTCAAGCTAGTATCTAAAATCTAATTTCAAGATTAAGTACAATTATCAATTATTATCATATATGTTGCATCAACAATAAAACATGCAAAATCACGAAACTGATTATATCGCCTAATTAATTTTCAAAACAAATAAGTCGTAGTTGATTAAAATTCTTCAATCAACAAAAGACAATGCATCTATTACATTCACTTCTAAACACATGAACAAAAAAAAGTTTAAAGAAGCAAAGTAAATGGAGAAAAAGGAGAGAATTAATACCAGCAGTGACGAAATGGCGGTTGTACTGGATATGGTTGTGAGCGCGTCCACATGGCTGTTTCTTCTTGTCCTGCTTGGTGACCTTTGGGTTTTGGCCTCTCACCTTACCCGCACATGCCATTAATCCGTGAAATTTACCTCTAATCAAACACACACACATAAAACGAATCTATATAACAAAACATAGTTACGAAACAATGACATTATAGTAATCTTAATGGAATGGACTGACTGGGTTTGATTTCGGTCATGAAGGAGATGGTGGGTAAGAGTGGTGAGGGGTCATGGGGTTGGGTTGGGTTGTTTACAATGGCTACCGGAGATAACAACAATGGTGATCGGTGGCGAAGGTTGGCGGCGGCGGACGGTGGTGTTGGTGTGGCTATCGGGAACAAACGCCGGTTTGATCATCAATTGCCACTTACCAGCGTTCGAAGAGCATTTCGACTTCACCATCCGTAATGCCGACGTGGCTTCGACTTATCTGGCGAGCTTTAGCGATTGCAGTGACGACATGTGCCGGTGATAGGAGACACGGCAGTTCCAAATCTCTCTTTTATCTTCTGCATATCTTTCTTCAGCTTCTCCCCATATATCCCATGAGATCAAATCAATAAAGAACTGTAAATTTACAATAATTTTTTTTATAATAAGAATTTGTCATTACTAAAATGTAAAGATTTGGAAACAACCAGGAATCTTTAATCAAAATATATTGAACACAATACTTTTCATCACTACACATCCATCAAAGGTTTAAAAAAGAATTCTTATTCATGTCCAAACTACTAATACAGACTGATAACAATAGTCAGGTTACCTGTATGAATTGAACTTGAACGACTGTCTACTCCATTCGACTTGTGACCAACCATACTCTACCCGCTGAACCCTAATCGCCGCCTTCAAAAAACCTCTTAATTTCGCTAGAACCCTAATTCACCGGAGCCCTACTCACGCTGATAAGCACCACCAGAACCGCACCCTGATTCCATCACCACCGGAACCGCACACTGATAATCTCTCTAGTCACCACCACACCACCAGTGATAGGCAACGCCGCCGTTCCGGCACACACGGGGACATGGCCGGCTACCATTCTCTCTCTCCTTCTTTCTGATCTCTCTCGCGTGTAATCGGCGGTGTGTGGTGGTGCAGTAGGTCTAGGGTTTTATACTGGGGCTTTACATGAGATTAGGGCGGTGACATGTGTGGCCGGCGGTAACCACCTCCCGACATTTCTCTTTCAACGGTGGGTGTAGGGCAGGGGTTGAGGGTTTTATATGGTGGGCACACATATTTGTAATTTACCAAAAAACCCTTTTTACTGTTCAAAACCTTGGGTTATTAATATATAGGAGAATTGTTAAGTCACTAAAAACACATGAGGTCAGGGGTTCGTCTAAAATTTATTTATTGTAGTATTGTAGCACAAATCTTTAAATACACTTCGTGAATCATACATTAACATATAACAGAATGTATGAAAATAATAACTGTATATTATAAGTAATTTGTGGAAACAATAAATACTAGGAATATTATCTAACCTATAAATATTAACGGATCGTTATGTGATATTTTAATTATCTAGGGTAACCGTGTCCGTTCATTCGGAATCCTTTTCCCCAATATTTACTCGTGCGTTATTTCAAGGAATCTCCATACGCAACTATTGTGAGTATACATGATCCCATTTTCATTTTAAACACTTTTGGGTGCAACTTGTATTCCTATTCAAATTCACAAACACGTTAAACTTTATTTATTCACACTCTATCCAAATTACACATGAAATGTTTGATTCTTGTTATACATGTGATGCTAATGTAAACACTTCATGACTATATGCTCATTAACTTCGATCAAGCCTACCTTAACAATTATGGTACTATGCATATGCTATAGGTTGTAACACCTCGCCCGCTATTCTTTTGGGTATTGTTAAGTTAAACATGTTAACCATCCCGCTAGACTCTTGGGATAGGCACTTTAATTGCGTTGGAAACTTTGGTTTAAGCATGTAGAGTAACATCGTTTCGGCATAACTGTTAACTTGTATCATCTTATTCATGTTGGATATGAGCACATTTAAACATTTTATTCTACTATGCTATGTATCAAACTTGTATACTCGCCAACTTTTTGTTGATTTTATTTTAATACATGTTGCAGGTTGATAGACAAGATGATGAAGAAGCAAGTTAGGGTGGGCTAGAAACTCACCTAGAAAATAAACTATGTTGGAAATTAGAATTATGTTTTGTCATGTTTGAACAATGTATGACATTTTAGCATTTACGAAATTGAATTTAAATTATATTGTCACAATTAGTGTTGTGATGCTTTTGAGCGATTTGTTCGTCTCATCCCGATGTTTCCGCCATCGGTTGGGGTGTGACAGCTATATATGTTAAGTTCGGCTAGCTAAGTTAATGACATGAAGCAAAGTATGGATCTAGCATGAACCTAAGTATGACAAGTAGCATGTATACAGATTGAGCATAAAAAGCATGTTTAAGTGTGTCCTTGAGCCCTAACTCAGTTAATTTTTTGTGGTTAAATCTAACCAAATGGACCCCACATGAGGGTATTTTGGTCATTTTACTCTCATGTGGGGTCCATTTGGTCAGATTTAACAGAGTTAGGGCTAAAGGACATAACTTGCAAGGGTTTGCAAACATCGAGTACGTTTTCTGTAATTATTAAAAACAGCGACACGGTTTACAATAAGTGACATACATAAAGGACGATTTTTGTAATTTACTCATCTAATAATAATAATATATGATTCGTCCACCACACAATAGAATAAGCTTGGCCCAATTCGTGATTCTTTTTAATTATATGGCAGCGTCTAATATATATGAATTATATAATTCATATTGTTCATCTTATAACATAGCGATAGCGGGCTCGGCCCACTCAAGGAAAATAACGGCAATTTAATTTCGGTCATTAGCATTCTACTCTACTCAACTGGCTAGTTATTTCCTTATTATTCGTTTTCGCTCCATTTGCACCAGGACCTGGCAAAACACAAAATAATATAATACAACACTAAAAACTAAAAAAAAACAAATAAAAACTATACAAAAATTATGCATTTTACACGAGACAAATATGTGTATTTTACCACATGTCAAACTTAAAGACTAATTTGCACTTTACGTCTTTTATGTTTGAACGTTCTTTTAGGGGTGTCCTTTAACTACCAAAATTACATTGTCTGTCCTTTAAGTTACACATATCATCAGGCAGTGTCCCTTAACTACCAAAACTTCACATTTCAGTTAAACATTATTAAAAAAGCTGGAACACAAAACACACAACTAGGGATAACAATGTGGCAGGTTTGGGATTAGTTTTTTTTTTTTTTTTTTTGCGGGTTAGGGACGGGTTTGGGATTTGATGATATATCCGTTTACCTAACCCGATTGCCGGATAAAGTGTATGTGTTAATTCGATTGTATACTAGATATAATTTCTTTTATTTCTTAAATATGTATATGTATGATATATATCAATTATTGACATATACTATTTTTGTTATCTATACATTTGAATGGTAACCCGATGGATTTTGGGACAAACTTATCTAATCAAGTTTGGGGTTGGGATTACCTAAACGCAACCCATTGCCATCGATGTTTAACTAAAATGTGAAATTTTGGTAGTTAAAGGACACTTCCTGATGATATATGTAACTCAAAGAACAGCCAGTGTAATTTCGGTAGTTAAAGGACACCCCTGAAAGAATGTTCAAACATAAAGGACGTAAAGTGCAATTTAGTCTTTAGGTTAGGGGAGTGGGGGTGGTTCGTGATGGCCACCCCATCACTCGTTAGTTTTTACAGAACACCGCCGCCACCACCTTGGTAACGCGTGATAGGATTAACGTGTTGTTTATATCACGCGTTGAACATTTGTAGGATCGGTTTTGACTCCGAACGATTGCGTAACGAACGTGTAACGTGCGGAATCCGTACACGTACATGACCAAACACACGAGAACGTACTATAACCGTGATTCTATTGATTAATATGACGAGTACAATGCACCGAGAATCACGTTTGATGACTTTCTCTCTCTAGACTTTCTCTCTCTAAGCTTAGCTCTCTAAAATGTCAAATGAGAAAAAGTCTTAATCTCTAACACTAAGTATCCTATTTATAGGTCAAGGCTTTAATGAGACTTCTCATTAATTACAATATTGCCACCTTGCCTTTTTAACTAGATATTACAATAAAACCCTAGATTTCTTCAGTTTTAGCTACGGAATTGATTGACGGAGGCGATAGACATAAATGTACTAACAGACTCCCCCTTGGATATTGCCGCAGTCAATCCGTAGTCAAACTCGTAGTGACTTATCTTTCAATTCTCTTGATCATCAACAACAGCAGCTTTTATCTTGAACACAGTTTCAAATCCAGAAACTGAACTTTTAACAATTAAACTCCCCCTTTCAAGCAGACTTCCCCTTGAGTGTTGATTCAGAACCTATTTCTGACTTTTACGTCTTCAGACTCCCCCTTTCAACAAGCTGGGATCGCAGTCTTGAATAGAATTCTGGCTCAAACTTTATTCATGCTAAGGTATGGGAATCTTGCTCTGCTGCTTTCACAGAATCTGAAACATCTCCTGGTTTTCTGTAGCTACAGGATCAGAAATCTGTCTTTAACCTGCACAACTCTCTACCACTTGTAAGATAAACAATTTTTGACATTGAAAAGCTACTAGAATTTGTAATTTTTCAAAATTTTGATTCAAATTAATGAACCAATTAACATTCCAAAATTATTTCTTATCTCAAACATATTCTCCCAATCCTCTAGTTCATCAAGTTTAGCACTTGAAATTTTGAAAATCAGCTCTCCAACATCAGTTGTCGAAAACAAGATGAAATAAAATCTTTTTGAATTTTCAAAATTTTATGCTAAAACACTCCGAAAATCTTTTTGGATTTTTGTTTATGAATGAAATACAGTAAAGAAATATATACAATCTAGATGTATATTGTCTGTATATTTTTGTGAGTTTGTGTAAGAGGATCATATCAGTTTATGAGACAAATCACTAGCACCATTAAGCTTTAAACATTTTAAGTTCTAAACGATTCACATAGATTGACGATATAGTTCTCCTCTTAAACTCAATCTAAAACTTTCGAAATGCTTACCGATACGTTAAGGTATATTAATTTGCACTAAATTCTTATGGACCCCACGATCTCAGCATATCCCCTCATCATGCAATACACTGACTCAAGTAATGCCTTTAAACTTTCATCAACTGTGACATGTGCGAAAACAAAGCAGAATGTTTAAACATTAACAATCAGGTCGATACTTCCGTATACGCAGAGAAAGTCCAATGTTTAAATAAAATAAGAAAATAAAAACAAGTTGAAGTTGTTTAGGCTTTAACCACCAGGTCGATACTCCCGTATACGTAGAGGTCGATACTCCCGTATACGTAGAGGTGATCCAAAGCTTAAACGAAACACCAAAGAAAATAAAGCAGAACGTTTAGGCAATAATATCCAGGTCGATACTCACGTATACGCAGAGGATGTCCAATGCTTAAACAAAATAAAGAAATAAAACAAGTTTAAATCTTTGCAAAATAAAATGCACAATCACAGTGACTTTTTCAGCAAGTTGTGAAAGTTCACAAACTGACCGGTTTTTATGCTCTTTTAGCATTCCGCGATTACTGAGTAGGTACACAATCACGAAGGACAAAACTAAGTACTATGCTTTCAACCATGTTTCCCACTAGAACTAGGCTTTTTCATTTAAGTTTGTATCGTTATCGCAAATCTACTAGTCTAGCTGAGCCTATCGTCACATCCTTAGTGAAACCGTTTATCACATTTGACATTTCATTTCTTTAGCATGCTGTGATAGTCCACTGATTTACTATCATTTCCTCTTATTCACAACAAAACTCATTTTTGTTTTTTCAATGTTTTTGACATTTTCAAATTTTCTAATTTTTTTAAAAATTTTCTCCCCCTAAAATCAAAATATGTTTCAATTTTGATTTTCTGGGAAAATTTGAAAACAAACTATACAAGGAAATTGACAAACTGATATCAAATCGCTTCAATTCGCCATTCACTTGGCATAAACAATCAGAACTCCCCCTGACAACAAACTATTTTCCCATTATGATTTCAAAACACTTAAGTTTGTTTTAATCAAAAATGGTTTTTCCAAAAAATTAGCTTTGTGTGTCATTTCACAAATTCGGGGTTTCATCACCTTGTTTTCTTCAATCACTTATGATGACATATATTTGACATTTTAAGATTTATCAACAAAACCTCTTGTCGAAAAGATAAATCAAGTACAACTTAATGTCCTTGATGAATCTTTTGTAATTCGAAATATCACAGTTACCATCCTGTGAATTTCTCAAGAAATATGCCGATTCCTACTCCACACTTACCAACCTGGGAGTTTCGGCAAGTCAGGTTTTTATTTGAAGAGATCCACCCAAGCCTGACGGTCCTTGGGTGCTTTTGAGTTTCCGTTTAACAATGGTGAACAATTTTCATCAACCATTGTTAGAACAGAGTTCTCACTTTTTACCTCAACAGATGCCTCATCTGACATTAATGAATCAGATTCATTGCCAAAACGTGGCTCTTTTGCTTCCGAAGAAACAAATTCATCGCCAGAAGATGACTCTTTTGTTTTCGCAGAAACAAATTCATCGTCATCTTTTATTGGAACCCAAAATTTACAAAATTTAGGTTTACCAAATTTATCAACCTGTGACATGCATGATTTTTCACAATCTTTTTTATTTTTGAAAACTTTGATAAAGGCTTTATCTGAAAAATTAACTTTCTTTGATTTTTCATCGGTTTGATTAGTTAATTTTTCTTTCTTTATCACCCCTTTTGTCCTCAGATTTGTATCTGATGAATTCGCTTTGCTTGACTGATCCTTGTTAGTTGAGCAAATCGATTCATCAGAACTTTTTCTCGGATTATCAGTTGTACCCGAGGACAAAATCTTTTCAAGATACTCTCTTGCTTTCTTCCTTTTCTTTCTCAGTCTATCTTTCTGCCCTTTTGATAACTTCATCTTTTGTTTCTTTACTTTGGGCTTTTCTTCGACTTCGACTGAGTTCTTCACCATTTTCTAAGATTTAGCCCTCGATCTTTCCTTTAATCTCATTGGGCAAACTCTTGCAAAATGACCTCTGATATGACATTCATAGCATCTTCTTGAATCAAATCTTTGAGTTTGGCAGTTAACAGCAATGTGTCCTTGATAACCACATGTGTAACACACTCTGTTATCATACCTTTCCTCATTTTCATACCACACACCATTTTCATACCACACACTTAGATCATAACATTGAGTTGCCTTGTGGTAATCATGTCCTTTCTTGTATCCTTGATTTGGCATTTGAGCACTGTGGTCAAACCTGCACCACTTATTACTAACTTTTTGTGAGTTTTGATTTTCAACTTTTTGTGATTTTTCATAATGATTGGATGACTGAACTGATGAGCTTTTATTTTCATTTTGAAAATTTTTCAAATTTTTAACTTTTTGTTTTTGTTCTACATTCTTCTTAACAGGTTTTTGCTTTGAGCATTCACCTATTTCAGTAGAATGTAAAACAGTATCTTTAAATTTTTCTTTTGATTCCAAAAATATTTTTCTTTTCTCATTTTTCTCATTTTCATCATCAGTTTTATCATCACAATCTTCAATTTTGACTTCGTCAAAATTTGTGACATTGTCACTTATTGGAACAGAATTGATAGGTTTTGGACATATAAGATCTTGTAATGATGACGAAATCACAAAACCTTTCAATTTCGTTTCAAAGTCATTGATTTTATTTCTAGCACACTCAACTTCTTTTTCAAGTTGAGTGATTTTCTCAAGATGAGAAATTATTGCATTTTCATTTTCAACTTTATTTTTCTCTAAAACAGACTTTTCATTTTCTAAAACTTTTATTCGATTCTCAAAAACTGTTTCTCTTTCTTTTAAAACTTTATTTTCTAATTTTGCCCAAAACACTTCTTCATGTTCTAAAGTGTTTATTTTATTCTCAAAATCTTTTTCAATTTTCAATTTTTCATTTTCTAAAATTTCTATTTTATTTTGAAATTCTTTTTCATTTTCTTTAAAATTTTTGTTTTCTAATGTCAAACTCTCAACATCTTTCAAGAGTTTGACATTTTCTGCTCTTGATTGAACACATTTTGAGCAGTTCTTATCAATCTTTTCAACATCAGCTTCCTCCTCAATCTTGGAAACTGAAACTTCTTTAACCTGATTCTTCTCCTCTTGAACCTCTTTTTCATCTTTGACTTCTGAGTACACTGGTTCAGAACTTGAAGTTTCATTTGTTGATGTACTTTGTTCTTTATCTTCACCGTTCTGTGATAACTCAGTTGACTCATCTTGCTTTGATTTTTCTGGGTGAGCACAAACAACCTGCTTTATCTCAGATTCAACAATTTCTTCTACATTTGCTACCTTTTTATTCTTCTTTTTCTCAGCAAGTTTATTCTTGAGCTTGTCAATTTGTTCTGCAAAAGAATCATTAACCATTTCAGACGAAAATAATTGTTTATAAAACTCAAGTTTTTCAAGTTCTTTGCTATCATCATCATACTCTTCATCAGATGAGTATGAATGATCAAAAACTGGAGCTTTTTCTGAAACAACTTCTAAAATTTTTTCATCCTTTTCAGAAACAACTTCCGAACTCTTTTCAGCTTTATCTACAACAATTTCTGAATTCTTGTTCATTGAAACTGATTTTCTTGAAATTGAAAATTTAAAAGGAGATTCTTTTTCCATCTCAAAGAAACTTTCTTGTTCAGTCATATAATAATAATACATTTCACGTTCATCATCACTTTCCATGTTTCGGTAACAGATTTCACAATATCAGACACTTTCAAACGAAATCAATCTTTAAAACGGAATTCCTCCTCAAGCAAAATTTCTTCCCAAGCGAAATAACGTGCAAGATAACCAAACAAACGATCAGTTTAAACGAACTGAAAATGTGAAAGTGTGTGACGATGGAATCAATCTAGGACTTGTGTCAAAGATTCCAATGTAGTTCGGGTGAAATCACTGAATGAATGGGCCGATCAAAACGAAATGGATTCAACTGGGCCTTCACTGATCAGGCCGATGATATTATATTTAATATTGGGCTGAGAACTTTGTTTTTACATTTAATGTTCACATGGACCTATGTTCTCACAAGCAAACTGATAACATCAAAAGTAATTGGCCGACAATTGGTTTTATCACAAACAACTTATTGGACCGTTAATTTGTATTCAGTCGAAACAACATAGAGTCTGTCAATTCAATTAATATGTTCACGTGATGTTAAAATGTGATTGGGCCGTTAATATTCAGCACATGGGTCGATCAATTGTGATTATCTTTCAAAACAATGTGGCCGACAACCATTATCACAAGACTCGGTTAAATCAAAAACCCATTAAGCCTACAACTCAAGTGTTGTTGTATTATGATTGGACCTCTAAATTGATCAATAATATCAATCACATGGGCTGTCACATTAATTGCTTTATCACATGTAACTTTGATTTTATAAATTGCCGACAACTTCTTTAATTCTAATTGAACCGATTAGCTTTGAACTATTCAAACCTTTGGGCTGTTGACCTTTCATTTAATTGTGCTAATATTTTCAAAGTTTAATGACCGACAATCAACTTTTGATTTCTTAATTTTTATTGGGTCGTTCAATTAGTTGTTTGACAAATTTAAATGGCCTGACTCTTGTTCACGTGATGTGTAGGCTCGAGACAATTAATGAAGACAGACACTTTCAAGTGGAAGATGTGTTTCACGCGAAATAAACAACTTCACACAGAATATCTGTTTCACACGAGATCACTTTCAAACGGAATAGCGACTTTCACACGAAATCTTCAAACGGAATCTAATATCGTGCTGAATTAATCTCGTGTGGAACGTTCAAACGAAAACTAATATCGTGTGGCAGTTTCAAACGGAATTAAGTGTATTTCAAACGAAACTATGTGTTTTCAAGCGGAATTAAGATTTTTTTCAAACGGAATTATGTTTTTTCAAGCGGAATTAAGATTTTTTTCAAACGGAATTATGTTTTTTTTAAGTGGAATTAAGATTTTTCAAACGAAATTATGAGTTTTCAAGCGAAATTAGGCTGTTGACGCGAAATCGGACCTAAAAACTCAGATTTCTCCTAAATGGCTAGGAATTAGGATCTGAAACTTGGTAGGGTTATAGATCAGGTGTTTTCGCACAACATATCAAAAAATCAGCTAATTTGGACCGTAAAAACCCGTTCAATTTTGAAAAATTCAGTATAAAACGTGAAAGAATGAGTAGAAGATGAAGAAATGATGCAATTCGGATCTGAAATCGATGAAATGCTGTACGAATCTATGTGTTTGATCAGTGCAATTGAACTCCTGCTCTGATACCACTTGTAGTTTGAAAGGATTGGGTAATTTCGCTTGAAGGTTGTTAAAGATTCAGAGTCTGTGCTTTATGCTAGCTGTTAATAGAAGATGAAAAGATTGAAGGAAGCTTTTACAATGTCAAGACAATTTGGAAAGAGACTAAGACTAAAGACTCGACGCCGAAGACTTCGTCAACATCCAAGGGGGAGTCTGTTGGTGCATCTACTGTCTGTTAACTTCGTCTTAATCGAGTCTTATGTCTAGATTGGATAAACGAGCACACAACAGGACTAGATTTAGGGTTTGTTCATGTTTAAGTGTGTAATTTCGTTTGAATGGGTCATGAGCATGTTCAAACGAAATTAACTCATGTAATTTCGTTTGAACTGGTCCATGACACATTCAAACGAAATTAGCTCTAGTATAAATAGGTGTTGTGTGCTATTCATTTGATACGGAATTATGTGTGTGTGAGCTGAGGTGCTGCCGGATTTTTATCAGAATTACATTGTATAAGCTCAGGAAATCATCAGTAGAAAAGAATTGAAAAGGAACAAGCTGTGTTGACGTCATTTACATTGATTTCGCCTTTGTACTTGATGATGAACTACTCATACTGACTGTTTAGGGTCACACGACGATCCATCAAGTGGTATCAGACCACTTGTAGGATCGGTTTTGACACCGAACGATTGCGTAATGAACGTGTAATGTGCGGAATCCGTACACGAACATGATCGAACACACAAGAACGTACTATAACCGTGATTCTTATTGATTAATATGACGTATACAATGCACCGAGAATCACGAATGAGGACTTTCTCTCTCTAGACTTTCTCTCTCTAAGCACTAGGCTCCTAGATCTCAAATGAGCAAAAAGTCTTCTATCTAACACTATAGCTCCCTATTTATAGGCCAAGGATTATAAGGTAGTTCCCCTTATTTACAATAATGCCACCTTGCCTTTCTAGCTAGATATTACAATAAAAGCCTAGATTTCTTCAGTTTCAGCTACGGAATGGATTGACGGAGGCGATAGACATTACTGCACTAACAACATTGATGATTTTGACCGTTGTTTGATTCCTTTTTGACCGTTTTGTAACGGTAAACTTATTAAAAAAAACCTTTAAACCTTTTATCTATATATATCTCCATTTTAAACCATTTCACACACACCAAAACATAAACCCATTTCACAAAATCTACATTTTTCTCAAATGGAGTTCCCTACGGATTCGAAGTTTCCGATGTCTAGCGATAGCGATACCGAGTCGTCTTCGGACAATGAGACGCTAAAATATTTTGTGTCGGTGTATAACGAACTTGATACTAGTTCGTCCCGCCCAAAGAAGAAAATGGTAGACCGTGATCGTATACGTGCCAACGAAGTGTTAATGAACGATTATTTTGTGGAAAATCCGCTCTACAATGTCGAAACGTTTAGAGATCGGTTTCGTTTACCCAAAGAATTATTTTTAAAGATTGTTGGAGACATCGAAGCAAGCGAGGAATGGTTTCAAGAAGGTTACGATGCAAGGGGCAAACCAAGTTTCACGGTGATACAAAAATGCACGTCCGCCATTCGCCAACTAGCGACAGGTAACCCTCCCGATCAATATGATGAATACCTAGCTATGGCGTCCAGAACTTCCCGTGAATGTTTGCAATTTTTTTGCAACGCGGTCATTAAGTTGTATGGTAAAGAGTTTTTACGTAAACCGACGAGCCACGACATCTCACGTATTTACGCCGCACATGAGGCTAGATGGCATTTTCCCGGGATGCTCGGTAGGCCGGTAGCATGGATTGTACACATATCGAGTGGAAAAATTGTCCAAGAGAGTTGCGAGGGGCGTATGTTAGGGGTGACGTCAAAAGACCAACTATCGTACTAGAAGCGGTGCCATCAAATGATTTATGGATTTGGCATTCTTATTTCGGTGTTCCAGGTTCAAACAACGACATCAATGTGTTGCACACGTCGCCTTTGTTTCAAACCGTAACGGATGGTACCGTACCTTCCTCTCCTTTCTATGTTAACGGACGATATTACAGACGAGGCTTTTTTCTTGTGGATGGTATCTACCCGTCATGGTCTGTTTTTGTGAAAGCTCCCTCTTTTCCTGTCGAGGCTAAAGAAATCGTGTTCAAAAAATTGCAAGAATCGGCAAGAAAAGATGTTGAGAGGGCTTTTGGTGTTTTAAAGGGTAGATGGGGTATACTACACCGACCGGTTCGTGCGATGAACAAGAAAGCAATACATAGCATAGTATATGCATGTATCATATTGCACAATATGCTAATCAAAGAAGACGGACGTGCAATATCTCCGGATTGGGTGTCGGATCCTCCTACACAAGTTCAAGTTCCACAAAATATCCAACAATAATTGCGTAATGAAGAAACTCACTTTCGGTTGAGATACAATTTAATCGAACTAGTAGGTTCTTTAGGTTTGGAGTTTCATGAGTCGGACGAGGAGTAGAGTTTTTTAGTATTTTTTTTTAGTTTGTAGCCTAAAATATTTCTAGTATGTTAAATTGAACTAGTATGTTTTAATTTTAATGAAATTTATAATTTTAGTGTTTTATTGTTAATTTCTAATTTTAAAATAAAAAATTAAAAAAATTTGTGAGTGATGAAATTCTATCACTAGTGACCACCGCCACTATAAAATGCTTGTGAGTGATAGAATAGTGGCTGATGACATGGCAGGAGTTGATTGGATACTTGTGAGTGATGGAATTCTATCACTAGTGACCACCCTCACTCCCCTTATAAACGAATTGACAATAATACCCTCACGTGATTTGCACATGGGAGAATTTAACAAGAAAATCTAACCGGGTTAGGAGGCAAGGACACCGCCTGATGATATGTGTTAACTTAAAGGACAACAAGTATAATTTTAATAGTTAAAGGACACTATGCGAAAAAAACGTTTAAACATAAAGGAGGTAAAGTGCTACTTAGGGGCTGTTTGTTTGGATCTGAATGGATCCATTCAGAGCTTACCTTTGAATCAGTCAGAGGTTGGGTTGTTTGGTTCACAAAACCCTTACCTCTGAATGGTTTCATTCATATCTGAATGGTTCAGATTTGAGAAGTCGCTGAATGAAAAACTTAACATACCTGCCCCTTCCTCCCATCTCCTCCACAGCTCCTCCTCCCATCTCCTCCACTGCTCCTCCACCGTCTCCTCCTCCACAACCGTCGTCTCCCCCTCCACTGCTTCTCCACATTGCCGCCGTCTCCCCCTCCTCTGCTCATCCACATCGGCGCCGCCTCCTCCTCTGCTACTCCACAACGCCGCTGGCTCCTCCTCCTCTTCTACTCCAGAACGCCGTCGGCCTCCTCCACAATGTTCAGGCACCTTATTGATCAAGGTCAACACCTTGTTCATCTCCATGGCTTTCCTCCTCCTCCGCCTATGACCACAGGTTCTTCTTCTTCTTCTAATTTTTTGTTTACTAGTGAAATTGTGTTTAGTTGTGATTTGATTTATCACATATCCACCTGTTACTGCTTGTTTAGTGGGGCAATGGGATGAATTCTTGATTTAGGGTTCATTTGAAGAAGTTATGGATTTAGGTCAAATTTGATTAATTGAATGCCTCTTCTGATGCTTATTAGGTTTGACATGATTATTATAGGTTTGACATGCATTTTTGTCGTGATAGTTGGAGGATTAATTGTTATTGAAATTCAGATTCAACAAGGATAGTTTAGCGAGAATGAAGATATAATTTGGTTACAATGAATTGATGCTAATCAGTTAGGTATTTATTGGTTCATAGGGGTAAAAATGTCATTTTACATGGTCATTCAGAGGTGTAACCAAACAGCACTTACTGGTTCAGAGCCTCTTACCCATTCAAACCTCTTATTGATTCAACACTTATTGGTTCAGATGTTGCCAAACAGCCCCTTAGGCTTAGAAAAATGTGCGGTTAATTGAAAATGAAATGCCCCAAATAAGGCCGTGGGGTATGGGGCGGGGGTTTGGGAGTGGGTTGGGGTAAAACGCCCAAGTGACCACCCCGGGTGGGCTTGGGTTTGGGCGTGGCCCCTTGGGGCTTGGGTTTCAAGCCGGGCGTGGGGCGGGGGAGCAAGGTGACTTGGCGGTTTGTGATTGGCCCATTAAAAGTAGCCGTTGGTGGCTACTTTTTAAAATAAAAAACTTTTTTTTTCCTTTATAAATACTTACCACATTTAACATTTTTTTCACACAATATCAAAACATAAAACACATTATTGCCATGAGTTCTTCAAGTTATAGTGAATCGTCATCCTCGTCTGACGATGGTGCGGAAATATTTCTACAAACGATAGCGGCGGTGGTGAAAGCTATCGTGGAAGACGAAGACAATGAGGAAGAGACTCAACAACCTAAACGGAGGAGAAGGTACATCGCTCGTGAACGGCACACCGCTAACGATTTGTTGGTAAGCGATTACTTCTCAGCGGAACCTAAGTATGATGAAAAAATGTTTAGGCGTCGTTTTCGTATGAGTAAAAATTTATTTTTAAGAATATCTAGAGATCTTGAGGAGAAATATGTTTGTTTCCAACAAAAACCCGATGTCACCGGGCAATTAGGATTTAGTACGTGGCAAAAGGTCACGGCCGCACTTAGGCAGTTAGCGTACGGCAATAGTTCGGACATTATGGATGACTATTTAAAAATGTCTGCACGTGTAGCTAGAGAAACTCTTCACAACTTTTGTTCGTGCATTCTAGAACTTTATAGGAAAAGATATTTGAGAAAGCCCTCCTTCAGTGACATGCAACAAATATTGGAACATCACGCAGATTATCATGGGCTACCCGGGATGCTAGGTAGTTTAGATTGTATGAAATGGCCTTGGGAACTTTGTCCTACCCAATGGCAAGGTGCTCACACTAGTGGATTTCACAGGGTGCCAGCCATCATGCTTGAAGCGGTTGCGTCCCAAGATCTTTGGATATGGCATGCGTTCTTCGGTATGCCAGGTTCACATAATGATATTACCATCGTAAACCACTCGCCTCTTTTCAATGATCGGGTAAATGGAATAGGACCGAAAGGAAGTTTCTTTGTAAACGGGATTGAGTACGTGTACGGGTACTACCTAGTTGATGGGATTTACCCAGAGTGGGGGGTTTTCGTAAAATCGTTCACAAGACACGGTACCACAGATCCAAAGAGATTAAAGTTTAACAGGGTCCAGATGGCTGCACCTAAAGACGTCGAGCGAGCATTCGGTGTTTTGAAGAAAAGGTGGCGAATTTTGGCAATGCCTTGTCGACTATGGGACAAGGATCAGATTGGAAACGTGATGTACACATGTATCATTCTTCATAACATGATTTTGGAGGATGAAGGTAGAGCGGTCGTTACCTACTACGAGGACGATGACCCCCAACAAGGTAACGTAACAGACGAAGATAAAGCGGCAAATGAATTTTTAATAAAGTCAAGGGATATACATCAGAGCCTTCGAGCTGATTTGGTGGAACATGTTTCAACGATTCCTGGGTTCGAAACCGACGAAGAATGACTGTTTTTTATTTTGATAATTATTATGTATGTTTATGTATTTTAAAAAAAAAATATGTTGTATGTTTATTTTTTATTTAGTTATAAATAAAAATATATATAAAAAAATGATGATGTGGCTAGGCCACGCCGCCCAGCCACGCCCAACCCAAGCCCCACCATACCGCTAATTCAATTGCCTTTGGGTTTTTAATTTCTAAAATCCACGTGTCATCAAATGCCCAACCCAAGCCCCACCATACCCCATGGTGTAAGGGTGTGTGATAAAGAGGGAAAGTGAAAAGTTAGGGAATTGACTGACAGAATCATCATCATCATCTCCGTTATATATGTTGAGTCGAATAGAATAGAATAGAAGCGGAAAGGGGGTGAATGAAGATGACGGCTAACAATGACGAAGAAGAAGAAGAGTCTCTGATGGCCTTACTCGACCATCTCCGAACCCGAGTCGCCTACTACAAGTCCAAGGTCCTTCTCCTCCACATTTCACATAACATTCATTACTTTCTTTTCTCTCATTAACTAACTTCAATCTGTTCTGTTCTATGCAGCTTGATAAATCTGAGAAGAAGTTGGAGGAGACGCGAACTAAGTTGGCCCACATTCGAAGTTCTAAAGCCCCCCGTGTTTTAGCAATCGAGAGTGGCGAAGAAGAAGAAGACTGTGATTTTCAGCCCAAACCACACTACCAAGAAGAAGAAGAAGAAGATTGCAAAATTATTAACACGAAGAAGCGGAAACCACTGCTTGTTATCCCCGCCGTATCTCCCTTTCCTGCGAAGAAGATGAAAATCCGGAAAACTGGTAACACTTGCATTCTAATACTTGTTTGGAGGATCATTATTAATAGTAATAATAATGTTACAGAGTCGTCAGAGAGTGGTGATTTTAGGTTGATTGAGATGGTATCTAGCTCTTCCTCACCTTGTAAGGTTAATTGTGAAACATCCACCACAATGCTTAATAGTCGGCACAAGAGAAAGCTCAGAACTCTTGTTCTCAGCCCCACTAATCATCACCAATTTCTCACCAGGTACCCTTTACTTTACTTTTAATTAATACTATCTTTTTTTTTTTTTTTTTAATTTTAGCTTTGCCTTTTGCAGTGCTTTGGATGGTTTTGTAAATGTGTGGCAAATCCAGGACAGAGGGTATGTTTGTTTATTACTCTTGATCATTAATATACACATACGCCCCGCTTGCGGTATGCACATATATGTATATATGTGTGGGTCATCCGGGGGCAAAAGTGAAAGTGCACGAATTTTAACGTTATTTTACTAACTTCGTGAAATAACGTTAAAAGCTGAGGACGGTTAACTTTGCATCATGTGGTGGCGTTGATAGCTGAGAGACAAAAGGGTACATTCACTAATCGGTCTTTGTCCCGAGTGCTGAGTGTTATGTGCCTTATGTCCAAGGCTTGATGCAAAACTACTATCGAGCCGGGGGTCTCACTGGAAGCAGCCTCTCTATTCCTACGGGGTAGAGGTAAGGCTGTCTACATCTTACCCTCCTCAGACCCTACCTTTGCTTTGCTATTGGTGGGATTAACTGAGTATGATGATGATGATCATCATCATCATTATTATACACACTACATTACCCTTTGTTGTCTATATTTTCAACCATTTATTATAATCCATCTAACAATGGTAAATAATTAATGGTTCGAGATTTAAACCTCAATCACTTATTTGAGATGGATCAGGTCACATGCTACTCTTGTTAGTTCGATCAACGCTGTATCCCCTAAACAAAGGAGATGGCCCGAAGATATCGCTTGGCATCCAAATGGAGGCAGCCTCGTATCTGTCTACAATGCTGACAGTGGGGACTCCCAGCTAGCAATCTTAAACCTTAACGATAAAGAAAAACAAGTAAGTAAACCAGCCAACTTTCGTCTTTAATTGTTTCTACTATCCCATTTTCCAGTTGTTATGTTGATGTCGTCAACAGGTAGTTTTCTTGGAAGATAAACCGCATGTGAAGGGTGTGATCAACAATGTAATGTTCATGCCATGGGCTGCTGATGATTGTTTCGCTACTTGTGGAAATGATCACGCTGTTGTTCTTTGGACTGCGAAACATAACTTGTGGAAACCGCAAGTGCTGCACACAAATTTGCATTCTTCGGCTGTGATGGGAGTAGCGGGTATGCAACAAAAACGTATGGTGATTTCTGTTGGTGCTGATAAGAAGATCATTGGGTTCGATTTACAGTCTGAGATAGCTGATTATAACCATCGGCTTGAAAGCAAGTGCATGAGTGTTGTACCAAACCCTCGTGACTTGAATCTTTTTATGGTTCAGACCGGGTAAGCTAACCTAACCTAGTTATTTTTTTATTGAGTAAAATGTCATTTTCGTCCCTAGGTTTGTTTTGTCGCATCTGGATCCAAAAGGATTGAAATCTTGTCAATTTCATCCGACTTGTTAATTCCGTCCATTTTTTTAACGACAAGTCAGGGATATTTTCGTCATTTAATCTTGCCATTTTGATATAAATAAACAAAATAAATAGCTAAAATGACGAAAATAAATGGATGGAGTTAACGACGGAAAAACAAACCTTTGGACGAAAGTCGCAAAAGTGGCCAAATCTTAGGGGACGAAAATGGCATTTTACTCTCTTTTAATTTTATGAAAAAAGGAATGTTCCATCAAATGATAGTTCAATTTCTTTAGTGTCTCACTAAAGTCACTCACACTTTTATAAATTTCAAATTAAGGGAGTTAGGTGGAACTTGGTTACATTTTAGTTATTATTATTATTATTATAAATTATAAATACCAATAATTTGTTATATAATCAACTTATAGTATTGTGTTTTGTTATATTTCTGCATATAGTGCTCCACAAAGGCAGCTACGACTGTTTGACATGAGGCTGAAGGTGTCGCAAGTGCATGAACTTGGGTGGAATCAAGAAAGCAGCACGTCGCAATCGGCGTTGATAAATCAAGCTTGGTCTCCCGATGGTTTGTATATTACATCTGGTTCTGCAGACCCAATGATCCACATTTTCGACATCAGATACAATGGTAGTCAACCCTCGCGGTCCATTAAAGCTCACCAAAAACGTGTTTTCAAAGCTGCTTGGCACCAGTCCTTACCTCTCCTCATTTCCATATCATCGGATCTCAATATCGGATTTCACACCATCACGTGATAATCAAAACATGCGGGTAGCGTTTGGTTGGGACATTTTGGATGCATAAACATGTTTAGGTTTTTGTACATGACATGGTAGTTGCATCCTATTTTGAATTTGATATGCAGTTGGTAATTGTAGATGCATATATGTACTTTCGTGAGTGGGTAAAAAAGCGGTTATAACTCGAACCGAAACCAAAAAACTCACCTGTTTGGGTGGAACCAATTTTGGAGCTTCTAGGTTTGAGACTAGTCCTACAAATTTGAGGGTCTTTGTATATGTACCACCAAAAAGTTATTGACACCTTGTATATGGATTGTATACGGCATGTATACAATCACATCACATGACAAAGGCTAACATGTATATAGGGATAAGCTCGGTATCTGTACCAAAAATACCGATCCCTATAATTTCTAAAATTGGGTATCGGTACCGGAAATGTTTGGTGCCGTATGGTATTGCTACGGTAAAAATTGGTAAAATACCGGTATCGTGTCGAACCGAACCGAAAGCACCGATCCTGAAAACGCCAAAAAGTGGGTACTGCATTTTTTTGGGTACTGGTAACGGCATAAAAATGCTCATCCCAAGTCCCAACTAGTATATAGAGTCAAGGGGTGGGTATCTAGCCCAAGCCCAAACAAAACAGAACCAAATTTGTGTGGACATAATACAAGCACTGTTGTTTCTTGCTTGGATCGATAAACACTTACAGTTATTGATCCTCTTCCTATTCTAGAAATTTTAAGTGGTTTTGAACCCAATATGTGATTTCCCAGAATTACACTTTTATGTGGCATTCAATGACTTGGAACTTTTTTAGAGCATTCATATTGAAGGCTTTATCTCCATCTATAAATTTAAATTAAAAAGTACATTTTTTTTTTAATTTTTATTAATTTATAAAAGTCTCTCACATCCAACCTTTTTCTTTAAATTTTTATTAATGTTCTCATCATGTGCAGTTAAATAAAAGTCTCTCACATCCAACCTTTTTCTTTAAATTTTTATTAATGTCCTCATCATGTGCAGTTAAGGGAGTATATTCGTTTAAATAGCTCGTGGTTTATGATGACTAAAGATCAAATATAAACACAAATACTTTTAACGTACAAAACGTACGAACTGAAGGTTTTGCTGAAAAAACACAGTGGTATTTTCGTAATTATCAAAATTACTCTACAAATGATCTTGTAGGGTAATTTTATAAAACTATCTTGTAGGCTAATTTTGATCTTTGTAGAGTAATTTTGAAGAGTATCATAATTACTCTACAAATGATCTTGTAAGCTGATTTTGATCTTGTAGAGTAATTTTGAATTGTATGTTGTTTGATAAGCTAGTAGAGTAATTTTGATACACTTGTAGAGTAATTTTGATAATTATCCTAATAACACATTTTACAAAATTACCATACAAGATCAAAATTACCCTACAAGATTATTTGTAGGGTAATTTTGATAATTACCATACGAGCAAATAATTACGAAAATGCCACCGTGTTTTTTTTTCATGCATTTCGTACGTTTTGTACGATAAGGCACTTTGTACTTTAACTTAACTTGGTTTATAGTTCGTTAAAAGTCAAATAAAAAATTGATTGAAATCATCTCGAGCTAAATTGGTTGAGCTGAGTTTGTGCTTAGGTGAACTCACTCATTCCCTCCCTCGCAAACACGTCTAATATAACCCATGTTACCAAATAACCTGATGGTTCGGCACAACAAAGAATTAAAAAAAGTAACTATATTTGACCCGTTCGAATAGAATTTACTATATATATTAATTCATAAGATTCAAATGAACAGTAACAATTTCGTCTTTTAGTATATTTGTTTTTATTGTAAATTTTCACTTTCACCCCATGTAGTTTAATCATTTTATTATTATTTTTTTGTTATTTTCTTTAAGCACTTTACTTTTCTACCCCTAAACCTAAAATAGTTATCATACAACTCCTAAACTTTAATAAAGTTGTTATATTAATTGAATGCCATCTACGTGTTAGTTTATGTGAGTCACTTAGTGTTAGAAATTTTTGTTTTTGTTTTACACGTTTTACCCATTTTGGTCATCGTTCGGTTAGCACCGTCTTCCCCCCCCCCCCCCCCCCCCCCAACCCAACCCAACACAACACAACACTACACTACACTACACTGGTAGTACGGTTTTGCGTCCCCTGCCCCGCAACGCGGGAGGCTTAAGACTAGTTATTATCGAATCATAGGTTAAAGTAAGCGAGTCGCAATGTTATATTCGAAATTTTATAAAAACGTTATATTACAAAAGTCACTCAACATTTTTATGCACATAAAAACCATTATAATTTGTGTTTTTTTTTTTCTACCATATAAAAGTCCCCCACACATCAACTTGGAACAATACTATGACATAATAGGGATGAGCTTGGCAGTAGTCAGTACCAAGAATCCAAAAAAATGGGTATCGTTACTGAAAATACATGGTACCGTACGGTTTTGTATTGTCACACCCCGAAATTATCAGAGCTGGCGTGACTGGACTGGTATCTTCATTGCACAGCGGAAGCAAATAAGCAAAGACTTCTAGAAACTGAACGCCTGCTAAGTACTCGAATTCTCGATGGTTCTCCTATTCCAACCGTGCCTTGACTTAGAAAAGTAACCTGAGAAAGAACATGCGAAAAATCAACATAAAGTTGAGCGAGTTCATAGTTTGTTTGTAAAAGATTTGAAATAAATCTTTTAAGTTATGAAAGATTTGAAATAAATCTTTGGAATAACCGGTTTTTGAAATAGTATTGAGAAAATGAATTTAAAAATCATTTTCTTGCCAAGTTATATGGAAACGTTGTGTTTGTAACACGTTATGTTCATAAAACCATGTATTTGTAAAGCCTTGTATTTGTAATGTTCGCATAACCGTCAATGCCCACCCTGACTTTGACTCCTTACCCGTAAAATCATGTGCTTTGAATTTTATATAAAACATGGTATTTTAATTTGTATGAACAAGTAGTTTCGTAAGTATATATGTCCCTGGTATGTAGCAAATAAGGAAAAAGAGATCACCAATGGTTTGCAAGGCCATTGATATGTGTGAAGTGCAAGTAGGGAGACTCAAACCTAGCAGATTTATGCGTCGGGCACAAAGTCACCCCGAGGTCCGTTTCTAGTTTGGCCTGGGGCTGGGCTCGCTACACCCAGATAGATCTACCGCTCCTGTCCCTCGGTCCTACCATGAGGACTAATGGCCTCATGTTGCTCCTACCCACTCACATGATCTAAGTAGTAAACCTCCTTACGCTAACCATACCATGTATAAAATAAATCCCTGGTCACCCTGACCAGATCCCTGGTCACCCTGACCAGATTCCTGGTCACCCTGGCCGAATATCATTCACATTTCGAAAATAAGCATTTGTTTTTATAAAAACCGGTGTGTTTAGTATAAACCTTTCGTAATTCATTTGTGTTCCTCGAAATCCCTTCGTAATATAATTTAGAAATACGAGTTTTGCGTTTGTTCTAAACTTTGTATGTTTTTGCAAAACGTGCATGTCTTTCCACCCCGAAAACATTTACAAAAATGTAAAACCGTAAAAAGTGGGGTTATGAACTCACCTGAATATTCCTGTGCAAAGCTAGCTAAATACGACTTCGTGATGTCGTTTCCAAGATGAGACTCGCTAGCGTGCATTCTACAATATTCCTAACACGGAATACCTAATAAGTTTCTAAATAACATAGTAACTAAACTACGTGTCACCGAGCTCTACCGAATCGTTGATCGAACGATTTGACGGTAATTAGTTAACTTAATGAAAATGACTAAGTTAAACTGCCGTGAGAAGTCGTTTGTGTATGTAGGAATATTCGTATGAAAGTAATATATAATAAACTTGTATTATGTATATTGCGTCTTGTATATTTTTGCCAAAATATATGTATATGCCGTTTCGGCGTTCGTAATAAACATAAAATATTATATTTATTTGCGAAAGTAACATCGAGTTGTTTGAAGTTTCAAATAAATATAAAACTATATTTTTTTTTTATAAAACGAATTCGTGTTGTTCGATACTTGAAATGAATAGATATATGACTATATTTATTGTATAAAACGAAACCACGTCGTTTGATATTTGAAATAAATATATAAATCATATTCATTTTAGAAAAGAATTCATAGTGTTTGATACTCGAAAGAATTTTCGAGAATAATAGAGAATTGAAAATATTATATCACCTTTTATTTTATAAAAGATTTGCCAAAAATATAATATCCGAATCGTTGTTTTCGTGATGTTGCAAGTTGTTGATAAAGAAACTTTATATTCGTATAAAAGTCGCTTTATAACAATAATTGTCGTTTTACAAAAAGGACACGTTTTGTTTTATAATAAAAACTCGTTTTATTTTACGGGTTTTCTCGAAAAACGGGCAGAGTTTCCTCTGTTTTTGGATGATCCCGACATCTAAGTGTCGTTATATTTTCGAGATTCAACAATATAATCAACGTAATGTAATCAAATATATCTCGTCAAGCATTTCAGAATATAACTAAATTGTAACGAAATGGTTCGAGCTCGTTATCACGTAAAAATTATATAAAAATAATATAACGTAATAAATCGTGCCATTTACCAAATCCTCCTGTCGAAACGCTAACTCAGTTGACCGAGTCAACTCGGGTTGACCGAGTTGAGTTGACCGAGTAAACCGAACCCGAAACTGAGGCTGTCCGCACCAAACTGACCCGAACATGCTTGAACCACTGTTGAGCCGAACCCGTCTGTTGACTGAGTTGACTCGGTTGACCGAGTCAACCCAGTCCCGAAATCTGACCCGAAACCTGCTGACTGAACCGCTCCGAGACACCCGAACCTGAACCGAGCCGTGACTGTTTGACCTGGACCTGAACCGCTCTTTGACCCGTGTCTGATGTTGACCGAACAACATTAACCACCCCACCACTCGTGCTGCTACCACAGCCGCCGTGTCTTGCCGGCGACCACCCGAATAAACAATCCGACCGGATAAACGAACCGAATCGGACCCGAAGCCGGTGAACTCGCCGGATATACGAACAGACCACCGGATAACTGGACCGACCGGCGGTCCGAGACTCCGACCGCCGGTTCCCTATCTCTCTCGGTCTCTCTCTCCCTGAAGCACCGCCGCCGCACTACCACCGGTTAATGGTGGTGGTCGTTGAATCTATTAGAAGGGGGTGTCGAGTGGGTGTTTGGGTGTAGTCGGAGGTGAGAGACGAAGAGAGGGGTGCGGGTGTCGGCCAGAAAGAGGGGAACCGAGAGAGGAGGTATGGGTGTAAGTATATGTGTGTGGTTGGCCGGAAATACAGCCGGAATTCCGGCTCCGATCATCAGATGAGGAGGAGAGGGGAAGATTTGAGGTGTCTGCATTTTCTTGTGTGTGAGTGTTTTAGTTTAGTATGCAGACAAAGGGAAGTTCAAGAGGGTATTAATAGAGTGGGAAGTTTTATTACCTTTCATGCATTCAAATTATATTCAGGTAACATGTTTTACCTCTAGAGATGATATCTTTTGTAAAGATTTCTAAATCTTGTAGGATCTAGTATAGATTTGTCAAGATTTTGTTTAAGATCTTAAGGAAAGATCTAGTATTGTATGTGTAGGTTTAGGCTTGTGGGTGTTGGGCTTGGGCCCAGGGCCCACAAGCCCATATCGTGTGTAAGTGGTCCGTAATCCCTACGGGACCCGCTATCGCAACCCAAACTCCATAAGCATAAATGTATTCGTGTAACATCCATATTTGTCGGTGTCATCAGTATTTCGTACGGTTTCAGTCCGTTGTCATTTGATGTTTCGCAGTTTCCACGCGAATCTTCATACGCGTACCGTATAGCTGAACAAACGTTCCTGAGCACTCCAAGGGCCTGGTTAAGTTAATTAGCGTCGTAAACACTATTTATTATCGCGTTAATCACCTGTTAATCACGTAATTAAGGGCCGTAAATCACCGGTTGTCACATTCTCCCCCTGTTACAGAAATTTCGTCCTCGAAATTTAGACTATGTTATCTCCTCAGAATTGTGTTGTTCGCAGGTAAGTCCGAATAATAACAAAGTGAATGACCGCGTAATCGAAACAAGACTTATTCGAATCATGTGAATTTAATGACATTCCACAACCATAGGAATCCAACGGTTTAAAAGAAACGTGTCTCAGTAATTGGTGTCAACAGAAGCGAGACGTATAGGTACAGTCACTAATGTGACTAAGTTAACAGGGATTCAACAATGAACAGGAACTTCGACCAATCGAATTCCATATGAACGTTTACAACGTGTAAATGAGTTCTAGAAGCAATAACATCCACTGGATGAACTTAGAATCAACAATCTCAAATGTAATAGTTTGCATGAAACGTTCGATCGTGATCAGCGCAAGCTGCAAGTCATACCGACGCCACAAGGTGTCGTAATGAATGAAACAATTTAATAATAGAGGTGATCGAACAAGTATCACCTGTGTTTTGCATAAAACGCTCAATCATAATTAGCCCAAGCTACAAGTTTGTACTGACACCACCAGGGTCGTAGTGATTTAAATAATTCAATAATAGCGGTGATCAAACAAATCCACCGTGTTTGAAGTCAAATGAAAGCGTAATAAGGTGAATCCGAAAGTTTGTTTCAAATGACATCATAGAATTTTCAATTGAAATTTGAACATCAAAGAAATAATGTTTTCGATCGAAGGTGAAGAAGCAATGAATGTCGCAAAGCATTCGATCGATTGTTGAAAGAACCGTTATGAGGTACACCGGAATATGAAATGAATTTGTGTACCATTGTCTTAACACACAATTGTATTAAGACTGTTGTAATGTGATAAATCAAAGCGGATTTAAAACAAATTAATAAGGAAATAATTAAATCCGTGCATGAGACGCGTAAACGAGTTTAGCGCAAGCTTCAAGTTTATGAATACACCACCACAAGGTGTCGAAATCAACAAATGACTTATTGGAGTCGTAGACCAAACAAGTCTACTACGACTCGGAACAAATGAAACTCTTGTTAAAACGAATTTGAATATGATGTCTTCAATACATCATATGGTATCTTGAATTGAGTATGTGTAATGCAGAAGTTCAAACAATCGAACTTGGTTTTAGCGCAATCCGACAATAAATATATGTATTGACAAGAAAACTGTAGGCATGGTTACAACGAAAAACCATGTATGTAACTTGTAAAGAAATGATCGTGATACAATGACCATTAAGAGGAGTAGAGATACGAAAATCTACTCAGTAAGTGTGAAATTCGAAATTTCAATAAAAGAAATTTGAGGACTTTACCTGGGGTTTCGTGTGACGACCATTTGTTAGGTGACATTACCATGGAATGTCGAACATAGCGTATTCGTCATTAGTTTGGTAGTAGGGGGAAATGCGGAGACAATCGTCTTCTCCCTGGCGTGACTCGTGTCGTTGCAGGATCGCGTGACAAGTTGTCGTTTCCTGATCGTTAGTTCTCCTGCTGACAGGGATCTAGCGTCGTCGTTAAATTTGCGTCATCGTTCCTTCTCAAAGGCCTCGCCTCGACAGTCGTATGTGACGTGCTTCAACCTCCGTTGACGTACATATTGAGTTTCGCGTATACCTGTGCACTAGCGTTTCATTCCGCGTAGAACGTGATGTGCCCCGACATCCGTTGACGTAAAGATTGAGTTGCATGTATTCTTGTGCACTCGTTTTGTTATGCGTAGGCTGCCTGCTCGGGAAGTTAAAATATCACAGACAATATGGATAATAATGTGTGCCCGAGTTAATATTCGCGGTTCCTACGTGATGACCTTTAATAAACACACACATGCACAAATAACCAATAAGCAATCAAATAGTCCTCCTAGTCCCACTAGCCTCCCAGCCTCCCAGACTGACTCCCTAGTCCCACTAGACAATTTTCCCAGCCTCCCAGACTGACTCCCTAGTCCCACTAGACTATCCTCCCAGCCTCTCAGACTGAATCTCCTAGTCCCACTAGACTATCCTCCCAGCCTCTCAGACTGAATCTCCTAGTCCCACTAGACTATCCTCCCAGCCTCTCAGACTGAATCTCCTAGTCCCACTAGACAATTTTCCCAGCCTCCCAGACTGACTCCCTAGTCCCACTAGACTATCCTCCCAGCCTCTCAGACTGAATCTCCTAGTCCCACTAGACTATCCTCCCAGCCTCTCAGACTGAATCTCCAAGTCTTACTAGACCATCCTCCCAGCCTCTCAGACTGAATCTCCTAGTCTCTCAGACCAGATCCAGCCACCCGACTGAATTCCCTTTTCCGAAGGTCTTAAATGCATGTTTCCTAAACTCTCAGAGTGTTGTGTACTGTATGTAATTGTTTTGTGTACCGTGTATAAAACATCACAATAGCGTATGTTTGAAAACAAAATTTTGACTGTTTGCTTTTCGGCAACGGTTGGAGACCATATTCGAGTACTAGGCGTTCTGTATGTATTCAACGTCTTAATAGTCTAAGTCCCAGAGAAAAGTGAGGTTAGAGACTAGGTATCACAACAGAAACCTAATTCGCTGTAACCTATAGCTCTGATACCAATCTGTCACACCCCGAAATTATCAGAGCTGGCGTGACTGGACTGGTATCTTCATTGCACAGCGGAAGCAAATAAGCAAAGACTTCTAGAAACTGAACGCCTGCTAAGTACTCGAATTCTCGATGGTTCTCCTATTCCAACCGTGCCTTGACTTAGAAAAGTAACCTGAGAAAGAACATGCGAAAAATCAACATAAAGTTGAGCGAGTTCATAGTTTGTTTGTAAAAGATTTGAAATAAATCTTTTAAGTTATGAAAGATTTGAAATAAATCTTTGGAATAACCGGTTTTTGAAATAGTATTGAGAAAATGAATTTAAAAATCATTTTCTTGCCAAGTTATATGGAAACGTTGTGTTTGTAACACGTTATGTTCATAAAACCATGTATTTGTAAAGCCTTGTATTTGTAATGTTCGCATAACCGTCAATGCCCACCCTGACTTTGACTCCTTACCCGTAAAATCATGTGCTTTGAATTTTATATAAAACATGGTATTTTAATTTGTATGAACAAGTAGTTTCGTAAGTATATATGTCCCTGGTATGTAGCAAATAAGGAAAAAGAGATCACCAATGGTTTGCAAGGCCATTGATATGTGTGAAGTGCAAGTAGGGAGACTCAAACCTAGCAGATTTATGCGTCGGGCACAAAGTCACCCCGAGGTCCGTTTCTAGTTTGGCCTGGGGCTGGGCTCGCTACACCCAGATAGATCTACCGCTCCTGTCCCTCGGTCCTACCATGAGGACTAATGGCCTCATGTTGCTCCTACCCACTCACATGATCTAAGTAGTAAACCTCCTTACGCTAACCATACCATGTATAAAATAAATCCCTGGTCACCCTGACCAGATCCCTGGTCACCCTGACCAGATTCCTGGTCACCCTGGCCGAATATCATTCACATTTCGAAAATAAGCATTTGTTTTTATAAAAACCGGTGTGTTTAGTATAAACCTTTCGTAATTCATTTGTGTTCCTCGAAATCCCTTCGTAATATAATTTAGAAATACGAGTTTTGCGTTTGTTCTAAACTTTGTATGTTTTTGCAAAACGTGCATGTCTTTCCACCCCGAAAACATTTACAAAAATGTAAAACCGTAAAAAGTGGGGTTATGAACTCACCTGAATATTCCTGTGCAAAGCTAGCTAAATACGACTTCGTGATGTCGTTTCCAAGATGAGACTCGCTAGCGTGCATTCTACAATATTCCTAACACGGAATACCTAATAAGTTTCTAAATAACATAGTAACTAAACTACGTGTCACCGAGCTCTACCGAATCGTTGATCGAACGATTTGACGGTAATTAGTTAACTTAATGAAAATGACTAAGTTAAACTGCCGTGAGAAGTCGTTTGTGTATGTAGGAATATTCGTATGAAAGTAATATATAATAAACTTGTATTATGTATATTGCGTCTTGTATATTTTTGCCAAAATATATGTATATGCCGTTTCGGCGTTCGTAATAAACATAAAATATTATATTTATTTGCGAAAGTAACATCGAGTTGTTTGAAGTTTCAAATAAATATAAAACTATATTTTTTTTTTATAAAACGAATTCGTGTTGTTCGATACTTGAAATGAATAGATATATGACTATATTTATTGTATAAAACGAAACCACGTCGTTTGATATTTGAAATAAATATATAAATCATATTCATTTTAGAAAAGAATTCATAGTGTTTGATACTCGAAAGAATTGTCGAGAATAATAGAGAATTGAAAATATTATATCACCTTTTATTTTATAAAAGATTTGCCAAAAATATAATATCCGAATCGTTGTTTTCGTGATGTTGCAAGTTGTTGATAAAGAAACTTTATATTCGTATAAAAGTCGCTTTATAACAATAATTGTCGTTTTACAAAAAGGACACGTTTTGTTTTATAATAAAAACTCGTTTTATTTTACGGGTTTTCTCGAAAAACGGGCAGAGTTTCCTCTGTTTTTGGATGATCCCGACATCTAAGTGTCGTTATATTTTCGAGATTCAACAATATAATCAACGTAATGTAATCAAATATATCTCGTCAAGCATTTCAGAATATAACTAAATTGTAACGAAATGGTTCGAGCTCGTTATCACGTAAAAATTATATAAAAATAATATAACGTAATAAATCGTGCCGTTTACCAAATCCTCCTGTCGAAACGCTAACTCAGTTGACCGAGTCAACTCGGGTTGACCGAGTTGAGTTGACCGAGTAAACCGAACCCGAAACTGAGGCTGTCCGCACCAAACTGACCCGAACATGCTTGAACCACTGTTGAGCCGAACCCGTCTGTTGACTGAGTTGACTCGGTTGACCGAGTCAACCCAGTCCCGAAATCTGACCCGAAACCTGCTGACTGAACCGCTCCGAGACACCCGAACCTGAACCGAGCCGTGACTGTTTGACCTGGACCTGAACCGCTCTTTGACCCGTGTCTGATGTTGACCGAACAACATTAACCACCCCACCACTCGTGCTGCTACCACAGCCGCCGTGTCTTGCCGGCGACCACCCGAATAAACAATCCGACCGGATAAACGAACCGAATCGGACCCGAAGCCGGTGAACTCGCCGGATATACGAACAGACCACCGGATAACTGGACCGACCGGCGGTCCGAGACTCCGACCGCCGGTTCCCTATCTCTCTCGGTCTCTCTCTCCCTGAAGCACCGCCGCCGAACTACCACCGGTTAATGGTGGTGGTCGCTGAATCTATTAGAAGGGGGGTGTCGAGTGGGTGTTTGGGTGTAGTCGGAGGTGAGAGACGAAGAGAGGGGTGCGGGTGTCGGCCAGAAAGAGGGGAACCGAGAGAGGAGGTATGGGTGTAAGTATGTGTGTGTGGTTGGCCGGAAATACAGCCGGAATTCCGGCTCCGATCATCAGATGAGGAGGAGAGGGGAAGATTTGAGGTGTCTGCATTTTCTTGTGTGTGAGTGTTTTAGTTTAGTATGCAGACAAAGGGAAGTTCAAGAGGGTATTAATAGAGTGGGAAGTTTTATTACCTTTCATGCATTCAAATTATATTCAGATAACATGTTTTACCTCTAGAGATGATATCTTTTGTAAAGATTTCTAAATCTTGTAGGATCTAGTATAGATTTGTCAAGATTTTGTTTAAGACCTTAAGGAAAGATCTAGTATTGTATGTGTAGGTTTAGGCTTGTGGGTGTTGGGCTTGGGCCCAGGGCCCACAAGCCCATATCGTGTGTAAGTGGTCCGTAATCCTTACGGGACCCGCTATCGCAACCCAAACTCCATAAGCATAAATGTATTCGTGTAACATCCATATTTGTCGGTGTCATCAGTATTTCGTACGATTTCAGTCCGTTGTCATTTGATGTTTCGCAGTTTCCACGCGAATCTTCATACGCGTACCGTATAGCTGAACAAACGTTCCTGAGCACTCCAAGGGCCTGGTTAAGTTAATTAGCGTCGTAAACACTATTTATTATCGCGTTAATCACCTGTTAATCACGTAATTAAGGGCCGTAAATCACCGGTTGTCACAGGTATCAGTACCGGCATGGTTGTAAAACAAGGTTTCTAAGGGCGAGTACTTCCCGAGTAGTCGCTACAAGGTAGGCTGCCGAGACGACTTTCTTTTACTCCGCCTAAATACTCGGAATCGGTCAAATGCGGTCAACTTCGGCCAAAATCGTATCTAGTAGGTCAACTTGGGCCGAGTTTGACTAAGAAAATAATAAAACATAATTTCTATGCCTATCATATTAAAGAATGAATATCATTTTCACGTATTTTGTTATAGATATTAGTAAATTTATGTTATTTGACATATATTTAATTTCCAAAAACTAATTTCTTTATAATTTTACATGTCCGAGTACTCCCCAAGTACTCTCAACTCCCCGGTTGACCGACTAGGGAGCGCCTAGCGACTTTTGCAACCATGGGTACTGGTACATATCGCTATTTGAAAGTAAAAGCCGGTACCTAAAACGCCAAAAATCGGTCCCAAAAATGTTTATGTTTGAGAAATTCAATACCATTATCCGATATCATTTGCTCATCCATATGACATAACTTATAATAACTTGTTTATTGCTTATGTGACACATAAAATATATTATTTTGGCATGGTTACATAAGCAAATTATAAGGATTTTTTTTATGCGGTTAGTGTTATTTTTTAGATATTTTGTAATTAAATGTTTATTTTTGTAACAAATTATATGACAAAAAAAACTCTCGTTGCAATCCAAATAATATTAATTTCGCTAATTTAAATAGTTATACAATTCTTAACGAAGAAAAAAAATTAAATAACACGTTAGCCATTGTCTTCTAGTCGATCTAAGACAGTTGAAGTACTTAACTCTTTCTTGTTCATCAACTTCACTTCATCATATTGAATTATTTTTTTAAGGTTAAAACATATATATGCAGTAGGGGTGTGCATGGGTCGGTTTTTACTATTAACCATAACCATAACCGCTAGTTCGGTTATGGAGTTTTGGTAACCATAACCATAACCAAACTTCGGTTATGGTTAATCGGTTATGGTTCGGTTTTGGTTAATTTCGGTTAAGTAACTAAGCAAGGTTTGAAATAAATAGGGTTGTGCACGATTTGAACTTAGCTTGAGCCTATTTTATAAGATAACGAAGACTAAAGTTTTTTGTTAAACTACTGATTTAGAGTTCTTTTTAATAAGGTAATTCTCAAACAAAAACAATTATGGTCATAACACCTTAGTTCTTTATCAAAATAAATGACATCTACATTAAGATCATTTTGTTACTAACATACTTTTATCTTAGTAAAAACCATCTATATTGTTTTGTAAAACACAAATCTATTATATAAAGTTAACATCACAATTTCGGTTCGGTTTCAGTTATATTCGGTTAACCAAAGCTTCATAACCATAACCGATTGAGCAGTTATACAAAGTTTCATCACCATAACCATTGGTTATGTTGGTTATGGTTCGGTTATCGGTTATGGTGGTTAATTTGCTCACCCCTAATATGCAGAAACAAACTATAGTATTTTTGTATTTTTATATGCAGAAAGTTATTGAATGAAAAAAAAAAAACAAAAAAATATAGTTAATTTTTTTTTTTTTTTTTTTTAATTTTAGGAAACAAACCCCCCACTTATTCCTAGGGATTTTGTAAGATTTGAATTTAAAATAACATTTGGTGTTGAGTTGGAAGTTGAACAAAAAAGAGCCCTTCATCAGTCACAAGCAAGCCCTACCATCATCTCAGTCGCTGGCTGTAATTTTTGAATCTCTGAGTACAGGTAGGTAGGTATTCATAGGATGATAATTTCTATCTTATAGTTAGCCCTAAACTAACCGTAGTTTTGTTTGTTTTAATTGTGGAAGATTGAGATGGAATTTGTGGATGAAGATGACAAATCTTTGGTGGAACTGCTCATAGCTCAGGATAATAATCAACTTGGGTTTGTATCACTTGTTTATTTAAATAAAATAAAATAAATCTTGTTTATTTATTTGTTTGTTCTTGAGATTAAAGTGAGAAGAAATCTGCTGAGGAAGATTGCAAAGCTTTGTTGGAACAAGTCAATGCTCAGGAGAAGGAACTTAGGAATAAGAGAAGGTTTCTTTCTTTGTTTGTTTGTTTTTATTTTGCTTATTACTAAAACAAGTTGTAAGTAAATCCTTCCTTATCACTTTCCCTCCTAAGAAGGTGGTTGCTTGGATTAACAACATTTGAAGACCAAGAAGAAGAAGAAGAAGCCGATGATGATGATACGGATGAAGATGTGAAAACATCTAATGCTGAATTCGAAAGGTATGCGGTAGATATTTTCCTAAAAGCAGACTCGATTATGATGTATTTTTGTGGTTACTGTATGTATGCAGGCAGCACCCCGTACCTGAATCCCTGCTTAGGGAAGATGATGTGAGTGCTAGCTAACCTTCTTCTTATTATTTGTTTCACCAATGATTTATTTAAATAAGTAATTATGAACCGAACAAGGGCTGGCTCACTAGACTATTATTAAGTGAACCATCTGATTTTATCAGATTAGATTAGAATATATATATATATATATATATATATATATATGTATATATATATATATATATGTATTTAGGGTGGGGTTCTAGAGTGAACACTAGTGTATTTGCAAACTCAGTGAACAAATCATGGCCATTGATTTACACACGTGTATAGCTATGATTTCATCATCAAATCTTGGCCATTGATTTACACACATGTATGGCCAGGATTAGTTCACTCAGTTCGCAAATACACTAGTGTTCACTCTTGAACCTAATCCTATGTATGTATGTATGTATGTATGTATATGGAAAGTACATAAAAGGTAAAACTTTTGATGGTTGGAGCGAGTAGTTGAGTACACATGATCATTTTTATCGTCATGCTATATAAAGTTTATTCATAATCCGTGCTTATATGTGATATATATATATATATATATATGTATGTATGTTTGTATAATATAGGGAATGGATCAAATGAAAACGAGCTTGAGTTGTGAGAACTCGCTAGTCGCGAGAACCCTACTTCCAAAGGTTTTTTGAAAAATAAATTTTGACGAACTTTTTTTCTGAAACTTTTTTTTTTAAAAAGTAAAAATCGTAGAGCACTTTTTACGGTGGTGTAAATCAGACTCAACGTTCTGGCTGCTGACATCAACAGCTATTTACACCACCGATGTCTTAGTTAGATGTTAGTCTACCTTTGTGCAAAATTTGGTTGAAAAACTCACACGGGAAGTAGGGTTCTTGCGAGATCTCACAACTCAAAGGGGGTTCTCATTTGAAAGTGTTCCTATATCTTTATATATATGTGTATTTGATACTTGAGTCCTCTTTCAATTATGAATATAATTTTTGTTTACAGGTTTCGTACGAGGTTATAAAGTCTTCGCTTGAAAAGGGAATATGTAACAATAATAACAAATATCATATTAGTGAGGATGAGATGCAGCTTGTTAATTTACCTAGAGATGCGAGAGGTGTTTTGCAGCTAATTAAGGATATGACCAATCAAGGGCTAGATCGTTTTGTGGAAGCTCTAACCGACGGTTCAGTTGATTTCGCTAAAACCCGTTGGAAGATGACCCAGATGATCAAAGAACACTTCTCGTCTTCCTCGTTGAATAAACGGCAGACTCTAGAGCTATCCGAGAATCAACTTGCAGTGCTGAAAAATCCACATAATTACCGTTGGAGTAGCGAGTGCCGTTTTGTTCCCGCAGACTCTGATTCGTTGCGTGCGGCTGTTTATAAGATACTCGGTGCGCTTGAAGCGTTACCGACTCAAACTCTTTTTGCGATGCATAGGAAAATCAAAGGAATTAAACATTACATGCCTCAGTTAATACCGGTTAAAAAATCTGGGTGGGGACGAGACGCGTTGATCCAACACTTGAGAAAGAAATCGTTGAAATTGCTTTCGAAACTTAATGAAGGGGATTCGTTACCGGAACCGTTGGCAAAAGCAATGGATGTTGCGGGCTTGAGTTTTAAGCTGATTCAAGGATGTGAGTTTGCGACCAACTTCGTAATACAGCCGTCGCCTGAAACGAATGCTTTGCAAAACGAGATCGCAAAATGTCTCAAACTGCTTGACGAGAGAGTGGAATTACGGGTGTTGAAGGACATTCAACAAGCTTTAAATGCTTCCGGTGAGAAAATAGCCGACAGGAGTTTACGAACGCTGGTAAGGAATGTGTTGACGGAGTTTCTTTGCGAGTGCGGTGACATGGAGATTGTTCCGGAATGCTTACGACACGTCCTTGCCATCATAAAGAAAAGTTGTAAAGCTTGTGTTCCTCACCCAGAGAAAATAAATATAGAGGAAGACGTAGAATCTATTTTGAGTGTGAGTGCTTCTATGAAACAACTTGTGTGGGACTTGATTCCTCATTCGGAAGGTGAAAAACTAGACCGAGAGTTTGCTGATGCGTACATGGAGGATCTAGAAGACAGTTACGACGATGAAGATGAAGATGCAGATGCAGATGAAGACAAAGACATTTCATCAGTGAGTACAGGGTACAGTAAATGTCACTTCTCACAACGTATGCATTTGATGCGACACCACTTGGTAAGGGTGAAAATTCCGCAACAAGAGGGCCATACTGATGACCGGAGGAGGAGGAGCACGTGTAAGAACAACCAGTACCTTGCTGTCCAAGCTGCTACTGATGAGGCGAGTATGGTAGCGTATCGTCTGATTGATCATATCTTGAATGATGATAGTGGAACGGAGGAGGGAAACAGCAAGAGAAAAAAGCGCAAAGCTACTCGCGAGGAGGAGGACCTGGAAGACGATGGCTCTGGCTCTTTAGTTCTTAAGGCGGTTGAAGAGCTATTACCTTCGTTTGCTAAAAAATGGTACTTGCATGTGTTGGTTATACTTTGAACATGAGATTACCATGCCTAATCTAAATTATGTGTGGTTGCAGTGAAGGACTAAAGAAGTCCAAGTGAAGATAAAATGTCAAAAGGTATAGCAGCAGATTCTGAAATTTACACCTTTGTTTTCTCACTTGTAATTTCAACTACATTAGTACAGACTTACTGGTTATGGATGTATGATTTCATCATGTTATCCGATTATACACAACAAACAAACGTTAAGTAATAGAGGAGGGGGGGGGGGGGGGGGATACTGCCTCATACCGCCCTCCCTCTTTTGTTCATATTATCAAGCGTCATAGATCCAATTGTTAGCAATTGGGTTAATATGGTTCATAACAAGCTATCTTTGTATTACAAATCGCGGATTAAATAGGTAATGTTCTATGTTCCTAGCACCCTTTTATCAGTATGGATAGATCAAGTAAAGAGTTGGAAAGAATTGAAGAGATGCTAACATATTAAGACAAGGATTTATAGCAATATATCTTCCTCAACCGAGAGAGTTTCTTCAATATCATCAAAATTATATATATTTTATTGTATATGATTGGGCCCAACCCGTATAGTAAGCCCAATAAGAAGAACCGGAACTATTCTAACATACATACATGATCAAGCAGAAATTGAGGAACCAAAAATTGGGCGTCTTGTGTTCCCCATCTCTCTTTGTAATATCATATCTTCCCATCCCTCTCTCTCTTTCTGTTCTTATCTGTAACCATTACTCACATATATTGCACAATCAATACCAGTTAGTATTACCTAGTTTAGTTGTGAAATATCCATTCACTTTGGTATTTATCTGGTGGAAAAGAATATTTCTTCGATGTTTTTATGACACTGGTTGAATAAATGTAATTTTATATACCAAATAATAAAAAAAATATATCTTTAGAAACCTTGTTTATTACACGTGTTGAATAAATGTAATTTTATAGACCAAATAATAAAACAATATATCTTTAAAAATCTCGTTTATTACATGGGTTGAATAAATGTAATTTTATATATTAAATAATAAAAAGTTATATATCTTTAAGAACCCTGTATATTGTACGGGCTGAGTAAATTTAATTTTATATATTAAATAATGAAAAAAAGTATTTTTAAGAATCTCATGTATTGTATGGGTTGAGCACATGTAATTTTATATACCAATCAATAAAAAGTTATATCTTGTTATATCTTTATAAACCCTATGTATTATATGGATTGAATAAATCTAATTTTATATACCACATAATAATAGAAATTGAAAGTAGGTTGCGATAGGAATTGGGAACGATGATTGCGGCTGTATTTAGGGGCTTTAGGCCTCTAACTATTGATGATTAGGTTGATGATTGTTGTGTTGTAATAGTTGGAACTCAAAGCGAAATGGGTTTTGAAACTCGGCCTTTTTTTGCTAAATGATATTTATTTTGGGCTCTTTGAATGAAAAAAACAGTTTGGTTTTGAAATAAACGTATTTGTTTGGGCCTAATACATATACCATATATAAAAACTTTCTAAAGACTTAGAGGCCCTTATTTTCTAGTGACCCTAGGCCTGTGCTTATGTTGCCAAGCCTATGGAGTCGACCCTGTTTAGATTTACCATGTTTACAAATTTATTTATTTAAGAAATAAACACCAACAAATGGGTGAAAGAAATTTGACTAGGTAGGCCAATAGGATCAAAATAAAATTGAACAGAGTCCGACAGGAAAATAATAAAAAACGACCCACTACTAATATGCCCATGACTTTCCAAAATTAAGCAAAAAGCTACCATCAGTCTTATCACTACCTTGACCCAAGACCAAGCAAATAAAAATAACGCTCAAGGAGTTGGAGAAAAAAATATTATACCTTTTAAGAAAAAGGTAATTTCTGTTTGTAAAAAAAATAGTATTATCGACAATGGGATCTGCGGAAACATCAAGCCATGTTTGTGACAAAGCAAACTCCTCCACGCATGTCCACCTCTCGGCGTTCTTTGGAGCACGTTCTTCTTCCGGTTGCTTTCTACGGGGAGGTAGCCGATTGGATTTTGGGTACGGTTTGCGACATATGCAGAGTTTGTGGGAATTGTGACATTGTGGGTTTTGATAAGAGTAATGGCATCAATGGTCGATACTCGCACCCATTCGTAGCTTGATTGAAATAATACAGGTTTATGTCGTCTTCATCCACCGGTTGATGGTTTGCATAATACGAGTGGTTCAGATCAAATGTGTTTACGTTGTTGTTTGGGAACATGGTGAAAACATTGTATTTTGAGAGAAGAGATGGTGAGGTAAGTTGGGCGCGTTATCACACCGAGGTGACAGAGGGTGTTTTCCCAAAATCACTGTCCCAAGTACCCAGCACTTTTCTGATATAAGAAAAACCAAAAACGAAATGTCTTTGTTCTAAAATTTGTAAACATATCTGTTATGTAAAAGTAAGTTTTAAAACTGGAATTTGTTCTGAAAATCAAGATTTTGGATAAAGGAGGAGAATTAAATTAAAATGTGGTGTTAGAATTATAATTATAATTATAAAAGCATTGATTTAGCAAAGGTAAAGCAGACTATTTAAGATGGTTTATGGGTGGTAAAGCCTTGAGTCCTTGACTTGGGTGCAAGGCATGTATTAAAGATCATAGTCCCTTATCCCGCAACCAAACCAATGAAAACGATTAGCCTAAAAATGATGTTTTAGAACAAAAGTTAACGATCGAAAGAAATGTCCAACCCAAACCCAAACCCAGGTAGATAGATTTTGAATCCATCCGCATCTTCAGGATCCAGAACTGGTTGCTTTCTTTTCCCCACGAAACTGGAACGAGAATAAACGTCTTGAAGCTGCAGTCAAGCACAACAAATTAATAAACACCTCCTCTATAACAAAACAAGCCAAATGTTTATTTCTTTGTTGTCTACTCTACTTTTGCACCATATTTTATTTAGAGTAAAATGCCATTTTCGTCCCTCCCTGAGGTTTGGTTAGTTTTGCGACTTTCGTCCAAAGGTTTGTAATAGCCAATCCATAACGGATCCGGTTGGAGTGCCAAAATCCAAGTTCGTAGACCCGCGACCCGGCCCGAATGGAGCATGCATGGCTCAACCTAATTCTGTCATCTTCTCAAGACATGGCAATGCATGCCCCACGTGACCACGTCCACCATGCAGTTTACTTTTATGATTTAAATTAATGTTTCCATGCTTTATTTGTTTGTACCTTCAGCTTCCTAACTAGTGAGTTAGTTTTTAATTTTACTAGAAAATAGGTCGTGGGTTAGAGTAGTTGTAATTTCTTTTCTTTATGTATGAAACTTCCAAAGGAATGAAAAGGCAGTGAGTTTTGGAATGATTTTTTTCTTGTGTTAATTAACTCATGTTTGTGGGTTAATTAATTCGTCTATGCTAGCTCAACCGTGGCACGTTAGGTGGTGAACTTAGACACGATTCTCTAACCGTAGTGGTGTATCTGTATCTTTTAGGTTAGACGTCGCAGCCCTACCGTTTCGTTTGGTGGTGAATCTGTTTCCAAACGAGCCGTAGAACTATCTTTTATTTTACCGTTTTATTTGAACCGGTGATCCGAGGGTCATACTCCTATCAGTTTATTTTTCCGCAACTGGATTCAAAAGGTTTGAAATCTTGCCATTTTCATCCGGCTAGTTAACTCCATCCATTTTTCTCAGTTAAGTCACAGGGGTATTTTCGTCTTTTTGTGTAACTTAAAGGGCAATTTAAGTTAATAAAAAAGGCGGCAATACCCCTGACTTAACAGAGAAAAATGGATGGAGTTAACGAGCCGGATGAAAATGGCAAGAATTCAAACCTTTTGGATCCAGCTGAGGAAAAACAAACCTTTTGAGGAAAGTCGCAAAACTGGCCAAACCTTAGGGACGAAAATGGCATTTTACTCTTTTAGTTATTATAAGTAGGGTAGAGTGACTCACACTTTTGAGCATGCTCATCGGCGGAGATTAAGGACTTCAAGGTATCAACTGTAAGATGAACAACATAAGATGATATTAGTAAGTAAAAGTAACAAAACCCAAAGGAACGGGGATGGATTTACCTTGAGGAGGAGGCGGCGGTGGTTGAACTGACGGGGTTTTCTTTCCAAGTTTTATAAGTCGTCTAAATCCGCCTTTCGATTGCGGCTTTTCAGGGATCTTTTCCATCTTCAGGTTGCTAACATACGCTGCAGTTCCATTTCCACCAAACGCCTGATGATGAGGCACTGCTTTCGCGTATTCTGAATTCCTGGTAGATTGGTCTTCAAAAGATGATACGCGTGCACAAGGAGCTTCGTACTTTTTCCCAACTTCCTCCACACACACCTGAGAGATTCAAAGTAATCAATATTTTCCCCCATTTCTGTTTTGTTTTCTTTGGTATTCCGCAACTATTCACTCACAAAATAATCAACTTTTTTCTACTTTACGAGAGCCTACATCTCGAATCGTAGGAATTTAACTATCTTGTTTTCTTTAATTGAGGTGATGCAATAGCCAACAAGAAGACCCAACGACTGTAACAAGAACTCACCCAAATTCAACGATGTATCATGGAGCCTCAGGTTCAAAAAGATAAAAAAATGATAAAAGTGCAAGGACGGTCCCTGTGGTATGTCCAAATTTTGGATATGGTCCTTAAGTATGAGAAAGTACACAAGTAGTCCAAACTTATGCAAATTCGTAACACATATGGTCCCTGCTAGGGCTGCAAACGAACCACCGAACTTTCAGCAAACAGTTCGTGGACCGTTCGACGGGAAGTTCGTTCCTTTAATAAATGAAAGAACATGAACAGAGGTCACGTTGTTCCTTTAATAAATGAACGAACATGAACAGAGGTCACGTTCGTTCATTTATGTTCATGAACATTCGGTAACATGTTCATTTATTTCCAACCCAAACCTTGGACCATTGGTGTACTTTCTCATACTTAGGGACCAAATCCAAAGTTTGGACAGACATACCACAGGGACCATTCGTGTAATTTACTCAAGATGATATGTTGATTAGAAAGTAAAGTAATGCAATCCCTCCAGACCATGATAAATGCAAATGTTTCTAAACCACCACTATGTAATGATAAAATAAGATGTCATGGACCCCAAACACGATGCTATTTTTGTCCTTTAATGGTTACTAAAGGATAAAGAGGTGTAACGTTAAATCAAATCTTAAATCCAAAAAGAAAATGTCACATTTATATGCAAACGTACCTCAGAAGATGTAGTAGGATGCTTTTGTGGCTGGACTGAAATGGTCCCCTTATCAACAGTTTCCATAGGCACTTCATGAATGTTCACCCCTGTTCTATGATCACTGTTAGTTATTGATGACGGGTGCTTATTATTATGTTCAAGCATAACAACAGTCTTGTCAATAACAACAGGGCTGTTGTCATTAGCAGCATCACTCAATCTGTTGTTTAAATTCAGTTTAGCAACTTCAGAAGTAGTTTCTTCTACAGAGGGCTTCACCTTCACCTTGCTTGGTTCAATAGGTTCAGAAATCTTTTTGGTCTCAGTTGACCTGTTGGACGGTTTTGGTTTCGGTTTCGAAACAGACTCTGCACTCTTTGTCTTAGTAGGAGTGCTAGTGGTGTTGATCTTTCTAGGCTCGGATAGCCTTCTAATGCGAGACATAGACGAAGAAGCCTTGTGTGAATTACTAACAGAAGTCGGTTCTTTCTTTGTATCTGACATGGATGACAAGGATCTAGTCATCCTATTCCCTGCGGCTGAATTTGTCGAAGGTTTTTTTGAATTGTTGATGGAAGGTCTTATTTTCGACCTTTGGAGAGGTGATGATGAGCCGGGCTCGGAATCCGTGAATTTGGTGGACCCACGCATGTGGGAGATCGGTGAAAGTTTAGATGTTGATGATGACGGTGATGGTAACTGTTTTTTGCTGGAATTCGTGGTCCTGGCATAAATTCTCTTTTGCCTCTCCATCTTTAACGCTTCAAGTCTTTTTTGTTCGGCATCTTGCTGCAAAAAAAAAAAAAAAAAAAAAAAAGATAAACGCAATGATCAAGTACATTGATTTAGGGCTGGGACTGGTATGGTACCCGTACCGGTACCGAAAATATTGGGTACTGAATACCGTACCAGATATTATGGTACGGTATGGATACGGGTACCGGTATTTCGATACAATACCCGATTTGGTACCATTTTGTTTTTTTCTCTCTTTTAAGCACTCATACAGGTACCAAATAGGTAAAACCGATACGGGTACCAATAAGGTAGAATCGGTACGAGTAGTAAGACAATACGGGTACCAAATAGGTAAAATCAATACGAGTACCTTAATACTATAATACAAAAATAAAACATAATATCAAATTTATTCGTAATCAAATTCGGTACCAGTACCAGTTTTACCTGTACCCATACCGATATTGAAAGTACCAAATACCAAAATCAATAAAACTGGGTACCGATACATATACCAAATAGCCAAAACCGGTATGGGTACAGGTATTTGGGAAAAAAAAAATTCATCCCTACATTGATTCATCATTCCCTTCTGCTGGGAAAAGTAATAATAACTGGATAGAAATGAGCGACAGTAGAGTACCTGTTCTTTCTTCATTTTCTGGAGCTCAGCTTTATAGGATCTTAGTTTGTCAGCACGTGCACGTGCATCCTCTAGGGTACTTTTATTATTATTATTCACCTTCGATGGTCTTACCTTTCTTACCATACCCTGGTTCGGTTTCGAGAGTTGGTGCTTTTCTGCACTACTTTTTGATCCTTTCTTATCTTGCTTGCTCGTTTTATCATGTGAAGCCGAAGCCGCTAACTGCATTTCATAGTCTATAGCAGGATTGTACCCAATATTTTCATTTCCAACATCTCGTTCAGGCATCAAGCTTAACGCATCAGGCTCATATTTAACATCTGGGGGCTTATTAGATTTGTTTTCCGGGAGGTCAAACAGTTTCAACCCTTTTGTAATATTGTATTCGTTTACACCTGAAGTTGAGCGCAACGATACCATAACCGCTTCATCGTGCTGCAACCCGTTACTTTTGTCCAAATTGGCATTCTCCTCAAACCCATTACTGTCTCTTACATTCATTTCTTCTCGTCTACCTACCGTAATAATATCATCATCATTTGCACCCCTGTTGACAATCTTTCTTCCAGTTGTATCATACATTTGCATATGCCGCCCTTCACCGTCGTCATTGTGTCTTGCATGAGCCGATAATGGATCATTATCAGTTTTTTGGCGTCTTTTTGTTTTGGGATCCTTTTCCATTGCATACATATCTTCACGGTCACCTTCTTCGGCACTTTTAAGTAAACACGTTTGAAATGCGTCCCAGTGGCTGCCATCTGTTTCCTCTTTACAGTTACCTTTTCTCTTTGGGGATCTTAAGTTTCTTTTTTGTTGTTGTGTACGATCATGATCACCGGTGTCGGTATCGGAAGAAGCTGATTCTGAGGATGTCTTGGTTTTCGAGTTAACGAAGTTGATGTTACGAATAACCACTCTACCTGATTTCTTTTTACCAGCGCTTTTACGGTGTTCTGGGCTCTCTTCTTCAACGGGTGATGGAGACGGGTAATGTGGCGGTGGAGGATAAAATCCCGGATAATGTTGATAGTAGGGCATCGGGTATGCTTGATACACCGGTACGCGTACGTCACCTTGCGGTGAAGAATGCATACCCCATGGCGGGAAACCTGGATGCTGTCCTCCGTGATATTGTTGCTCACCACCTCCAACGTAAAGACGAAATGGTTAGCTGTTTATCGAATGAAAATGTATTAATAATGTGTTCATGTAAGAATTTTACCAGCAGCATTTGTATTGGTGCCTGCTGTTTCTGAATGCACGATTGCCGATGCAGTGCAATCTGACATTGCGTCTTCTGCTTCTATTTCAACCCATTGTCCGGACTCGTGTTTCTGCTTCCACAAATTCATGAACCTCAAGCAACCACTCCTGAACGTATGTACACCGAAATTGTTAAAAAGAGATGATAGGTAGATATACAGAAACAAAAGAGTTTTGTTATGGTTACATGAGACGTGATGCTCCGAAGCATTCAGCAAATGATAACAAATTTGCCACATTCTCGATTTCAAATCCAGCAGCGACAGCGCGTGCAAACGCCATCCCTTGTTCTTTCTTCAGCACTGTTTTACGTGTCTCAAGAACATTTATCAGCTGGGCTCTGAAAATACATACATAACAATACAACTATTGTAACGACTCTTACGATAAAAACAGAAGAAAATGTTAAGAAGGAAGCACCAATACTTTGAATTTCTCTCCTTAGTGCTCGGACTGGGAAGCTCAGGCGCACCGGGCTGATAGAAGAAACGAAAAATAGAATTAATAATGGATTATTATATTACACACTAGACAATAAGAATACTCTACTTGGTGATTTGTTACCGTGTATAGAACAATTGCCTTCTCCTCCTCATTAACGTCACCTGCCGGTTTGTTTCCTGTGGAATGAATTGAATACCAAGAGATCAAAAACGACGAGAACTAAAAATGCCACATGGTCCAAGTCACCTACCTTCATTGCTTGACGCAGGCTTTATGTATTGGTCTTTTATCTGCCATGGTGAACACTTCAATTAAGAAAAAAGTTCATGCATACACATTCACATACGTACATAATACATACGTATATATGTGTGTGTGTGTGTGTGTGTAGGGGAGGCCGGGAGGGTTATCTTGAGAACGCTAATATTGCGAAAACCATGAGAACGAATGAAAAAACCAATCAAGATCATTGTTTTAGCACAACACAAACCTCATTGTAATTAAATTACGACATTAGAAATAAAATTTACTCTTTAAATAATTCATCTATCCTCTCAAAATCACTCTTAATAAATTTTTTACACATGTGTAAATTTTCTTTATTTACGAATACATGTGAACTTTAACGTGTAAATTTAATTTATAATATTGATAATGATGATAAGTGTAAAAAATTGAATTTGAATTGTTTTTGACCAAGTAATCACGTTTTTTTCATTCGTTCTCGCAATATTTAGCGTTCTCCAAATAACCATCCCATAGATAACTCTCACCGAAATATCAGTGTTTCCTTGAGTGGCAATTGCTTCTTCTATCTGTAAGATTTCAGATTCTATGGTGTAGACACGTTCCAGAATCTCAGGAGTGCTCACAAAGCGAACAAAACTACAAAGAACAAATAGCTTCGGCGTCAAAGGTTTAAAAAAGTGGTAATTCCTCCCGTCCGTAAAGCTGATAGAATGAGGTAAAATGGCACAACTTCCAGTCATTTCAACACAAAGGATTCAAAAGCACGAACAATTACAAACCTTTCGAGGGTACACTTGGTAAACCAAGTGGCATTACTTCCAGCTTGTGGTGCAAGCAATACCGAATATCCGCCTTGTGCAATCTGATCTTGAGCGGTCTTTAAGTGTGCAATAAATGGGTTGAGCAAACCAGAAGCAATTTTCTCTTTCTTCCCATTTGCAATGATGTATAAATCACACCTGGTAAGTTTGAATTCAAAATTATCAACTCCATACATCATTGTATTACCATCTCTGTCTGTCTGTCTGTCTGTTTTGTTTTTCAATTAATTAATTAATTAATTAATTTTGTGGTGGTGAAATCAACAACACATACATTTGGTTTTATCATTCTAGATCGATAAAGAGATGAAAACGAGGAGCATATCTGTCTGTCTGTCTGTCTTCAATTCTGGGTTTGTGAAGTTAAACTACTACTACTACTACTACTAAGTGTTTTCTTTCTAGGGTTGAGATAATGGAAATGCATGCCAAGTAAGTAACTGAAACACTTACCTTGTTCTTGTGGGGGTGAGTTGGAAGACGGCAGAATCCAGACGACTTGTTGATTTCATTCCTCAAAAGCTTTTTGATCGGAGAAAGTAGTAGTTTTATGATGAAATGGCTGCACCAGCTGCTTTCAGGAGAGAGAAACACGGAGACATATCTATGTATGTATTCCACAAAGTATCCAAAGTCGCCCCTTTCTATACCGATATGTATTTTCTATTTTTATCACATTCCACATACTTTTTTTTTTTTTAACGGCCAACAAACTCAATCCCGGGCACTCTCGGGGCACCCACTGGACAAACGGAGTACTCCGAGAGTAACCCGAGTCCACCACCAATTCCGGGGAAAACCCGGTAACCCACCCGCCCGTAGGCACGACGGTGAAATTACCGGTAAAACCCGTTTGGCTCAAGGATCCAACCCAGGTTTCCCTGGGTCTCCTATCCTGCATCACATTCCACATACTAGTTGTAGGACCCGTGTGAGCACACGGGTAGCTTTAATAACCATCGAAATCAAATACTACAGAATAGATTATAATACATTATTTAAATTGCTTGCGTTTAGTTACATGCCATCCAAATTGCCCCACCGAAAGTTAATCATCATAGCCACCCAAGCTATTGTACAAATTGTGAATGGTTAAACATGAAGGCAAGGTCAGAAAGCATTACATGTACAGAACTGTAACACCTCGCAAATTTCGGGTTAATATTAAAACGACACGTGTCATGTAAGACAAAAACGCGTTGAAAACCCGGATTTAATAAAGATGTTTTCGGTAGGATTTAAAGTGGCGTCATGTTAAATTATTACCTCTGAACACCTCAATAATAAATCCCAAGACCCGATTAAATGTTATATACATCTAATATGCCTCAATTTAGAAAAGGGTTCACAATAATGGAACTTCAAAAGTATGATTTGATTCCAAGAAGAAAATGAACGATAAACCGTTATTTTCGGGTCTTGTAAATGCAATCAATTGAAATAATGGATGGTGGTAGGGTATGTTATAGTATTAGATGCTTATTGAAGGCCCCTACTGATAATATAAGTCCCACATTCGAATTATACAAGTTGCCCTTTCAAACCATCAACAATCAACAAAATTTGGATCAGACGAAGGCGTCGCGTAGCGCGACAGCCCCTCGCGCTACGCGAGGGTGCGCCCAGCGACAGCAGAACTTGCTGTTGGCTGTTTTGTGCGATTGTGACCTCCATAGCCGGTTTTCCTTGCACATTCATGGCCCTTAGACACCCCTACATGCTACTAACATGTGTTGATCAGTTGTGGAAGGCCTTAGACTTGGTTGTCACTTGCTTATGGTGCATGAAACTTGTATATAAAGACCCATTCATTCACCACTTTCATTCACAATTCATTTCCAAGCATTCTGATTATTGGAGAGCTTGCAAACTGATCAAGAGCCTTCCTAGTCATCCACTAATCATCTAGTAAGTCTCTAATCCCTTCTAAATTAATTCTAGTTTAGTTTTTAGCTTAAAAGTCAACATATCGTATTAAACGGTTGACTTCGGGTTTAGTTATCGATAGCTCAGTCGTAACCCGAATTAAAAGTACCGTTAGATAGGTAATTATATGGGTATTAAACCCTTATAAGGGCAAGTACCAAATCCAGACCTAACTAGGTCGTTTGTCGGGTCAAACGTTGACCGAAAAAGTCAACAGAATGTCAATATGCGATTTAATGCACGACTAGCAATCCGCGAGGCATGCAACCTGTTTTAAACTTAATATAACTTGGTAATAAGTATAAAAACTTGTTTACGCTTGCCCGACTCGACAAATTTCTGTTTAAACCCGGTTCGGAACCAAAAGGCGCAAAACCTTGACTTTTGCTTTGACTTTAGTTCTGACCCGTTTTAGTTTGATTCGGAAATGCCTTAGTGCTTCATTAGGGTTAGGTTGCATGATAGTATAAGCCTCTGTACTTGTTTCGTTGATTATCCAATTAATATGCAAGTTTCCGTTAATCGCTCATATGTTGACCGTTATGCCCTTTTTATCTTAAAACGTGATTGATGAAAATGTAAAAGTGTAGAAACCTCAAATACTGATATATAGACTTGCATGCAAATTTTGACATCAGTTTGACTTGTAGATTAAGAGTTATGCTCATTATCGCAAAACTAATGCTTTATGTTAACATAATGGCGTAATTAGCGTATAGCCTAGTTAAACATACTTTTTGGTATCAAACAAATTACCCACTGTTATAAAATATTATTTTAAGATTTTTAAAGATTTTTAATTAATTTTAGGCTGAGCATAACTCGTAGTCGCAAGCTTAATCCGGTAATTGTCGGTTTTGCCCTTACGGGCCATAAAATGAGTTTTACTTATCTAAAACGACTCCAAACCTTTTGCTACTGATCACATATGATTAATAAGTTTTTTTAAGCCTTCTGGAAATATAAAAATGTCAGATTTCAGTATCGAACCCGGTAATGGCCTTTAATCGCCTTAATTAGCGTTTTTAACGCATAATATGTTTTCAAATCATATTGGACATACCCGGGTTGATACCTACTGATATACGAGGCAAATTATAATATCTTAACAGTAAGCAAAGGTTGATTAACTCAGACTTCGTTTTTGAGCTTTTCGGCTTATGTGAAATTACCAAAATGCCCTTCGGTGCATAGTTTGGTTATAGATGATATATTTCACATATATACTTTACCCTACTGTTATAACTCATCAAATTGAGTATGTTTGCTGTTTACATCAGACCTGTGACTCAGTTAAACATTTAAACTCTTTTACAACCTTTAAAATGACCAAACTACCCCTACGGGGCATAGTTTGTGTTTAAATTAGTTCGGGGCATAATGAAAGACATCCTACGGATGTCACAACATATTGGAAGCATATTAACTTAGGAAACCTGTTCGTGACCTATTCGGTTACCCGTTACGCGTTATTCGCGTTCGGATCGGTTTATATAACTGGTTTATATAAGTTAGCCGAAACGGGTCAAACCTTATCGGTTTTATCTCAAAATTCAGAAGGTATTTAGATTTCCCATATTATACAAGTCTTCAAACTTGTCGGGTCTAAATCCCATTCTATTCCGGTCTTCGCCTTATCATGCGTTTGAACCGTATCTTTCTATAAGACTAGCCGGTCTAAGCCTAGGCTTAATTAAAGGCCCGTTAGCATTCTAATTGGTTATTTATACCATCATTCCAGACTAGAGCCTTCCGGTAAATTGTACCTACGCATACTTAAGTGAATACGGCTGAGTTATTAATTCTTGCTATTAAGGACAGGAGCTAGCTCAGGTAAATACTCTTAACTTATTTTCCCTATACGGGCTTGGGATACGGTATAATAATACCGCTTGGTCGGGTATTGAATCTTTAATCTTATTATGGTTAAATCATTGAGGTAACCCGGTTTAATCTGTATTGTTTGAAACAAAGACCTTTAGGGGTTAATGACCATGTCCCGGATATCCTAGTGACATCATTGTATTATAAAATGGCCACGTCTTAAGCACGGGGTGTAGGCATACACCTGACAGTGCTTAAGAGATAACGGTATCTCACTCTCTTGTGGGCCTATACTTGTGGCGTGTCTGTTAATCTGACTCGATTTCTACATCGGGCCCTGAACGTACAACGAACATGTAAATCTGTATACAAGGTTATAAATATAATTGTCCCAAGTTAAAAAGATTAATTTTGCCTCTGTGCATTTTAATCAAAGTGTCGATATATTTTGTGCCAAGTGCATTCAAACAAATTTACAAACTCTTTTCAAAATGAGTCGGTTGAGTGTATTTACCAGTGAAAACTGACGTATTTTCCAAAAGGGTTAAGTGACAGGTACTGAACGTAATTGGCTGGAAGCTCAGGGCGCTAATAAGGAATCTTGCAAGTTCTAGGTGTCTAAAGTCTGTTGAACAAATGATATGTTTTAAGATCCGCCTGTGGATCCTTTACTTCCGTTGTAATACTGAATATTACTTCATATTCGGAAAAGTAATAATAATTATCTTTTGCTTCCGCTGTGCATTCATATATATTGTGTTGTTTGACTATTACGTTGCCAACCACGTCACGATACTCCCCACCGGGCCCACCGGTGACACGTGGAAAGTCGGGGTGTGACAGGTTGGTATCAGAGCCAACACTGAGTGAATTAAACACTAGCCTTTTGTGTTTAATCTCAGTTACACAATTGCACATATCTAAACTTCTGAGTCTAGACTTAACATAGGAATATTCTCAATCCTTATCTGGAAATTCTACTTCCAAAATTTTATATATTGGATACGTCGCCGAGCGAAGAAGCCATAATAATAATTCTCCACACCAGGAGCCTTAAATTGCTGACCTTCGTACAACGGCTAGGACGAAACATGCAAACAAGGAGAAGGCATTCAGAAATAAAATGAAGAAGAAACTCCCTTTGCGAAAAATCGTTTCCTTAATAGTCCTTATAAGGACATAATTACCTTTCAGTTCCTTCGAGGACAACATTATTCCTTTCAAGTCCCGCTTAGGGCAACTCTGTACTTTTATTCTCATATATTGGATTTTTCCAATATTCTTATCTAGTCTATTGATCTAGAAATCATAGCTTATATCATCCTATAAGATGATCATATTATAACCATCCCTTGGAAGGGAAGTGCCTACGGGCTATAACGTATTGTCCATCTGAGACACTGACATTGTGATCTTTATGATTCCTTGTCTATGGTGGTGAGCTCTGCTCAAGCCTATTAGCCTAAATGATCAATGTGATCATGACCAATATGTCTCTGACATTGTGATCTTTATGATTCCTTGTCTATGGTGGTGAGCTATGCTCAAGCCTATTAGTCTATATGATCAATGTGATCATGACTAATATCATCAATATGATGATCATATTATCGACACCCTTAGTGATAAAGTGCCTACTGGCTATACTTTATAATATTGTCACTACGACAATGACAGTAGTAAATCTTAGGGTTCTTGTCTAAGGCAGTGGGCTATGCCCAAGCCTCATAGTCAATATGATAAATATTATCATGACTACTATCACCAGTGTGATGATTATTAATTTCTAAAAACATCGTTTTGTAATGTCAATTGATCCACCTACGGGCCATATTGTATCGTCAAATTGACAACGACAGTAGTAGTCTTTGACTCTCTGTCCAGGAAAGATAATGAACTATGTTCAAACCTAAATGCTTTGATTCTCTAAAATCATGGCTTATAAAATTTAAAACTATCCTTGAGACCAGGCTTTTTACGCCACTTTAATATATTTGATGTTTTATAACTAGGATAAGTTATAATGAAAAATATTAACTAAGTATAACTAACAAATTAACCCATATGGCTTATATTACCATGGTTAATAAATTATCAAAAATGATAATTTCATAATGACCTCTGGATAAATCATTGTCAATGTTTATGAAGCAATCAAGCTACATGGCTGGATTAGATGAAGTTAACAGCCACATGAAGGAGGACAATGATGCTACCAGAATCAATGTAACTGGAGCGGAACTGCAGGCAATAATAGATTATGCTGTTACTCGAGCTCTTGACAGACAGTATGATAAATCAAATGATACCCATTCTAAGACTCTATCTGTGGCTCGTAGTAAGCCCCCTTCTAAAATACTTGAGTCAAGAGAAGACGATGTTCATGACTTGTCAAATCAAAGGAGTATTCCGTTTAGACAGGTTGTGTTCCATCAAGAGACACCAGTTAAGACCTGTTCATATAAATATTTTGTCTCCTGCAAGCCTAGAGACTTTACAGGAGAAAAAGGGGCCATCGATTGCATGACGTGGCTCGATGAGATGGACGCTGTTGTTGACATCAGCGGTTGTGCAGAGCAAGATGTTGTGAAATTTGTTTCACAATCTTTTAAAGGAGAAGCTCTAGCTTGGTGGAGGTCACTGATCCAAGCTACGGGGAAGATTCCTTTGTACAACATGACTTGGGAGCAGTTCGTTGCTCTTATCAAAGAAAATTACTGTCCTCAACACGAAGTTGAGAAAATTGAGACTGAATTCTTGACATTGGTCATGGAAAACTTAGATTGTCAAGCATACCTTACAAATTTCAATACCAAGTCTCGATTGGTTCCTTATTTGATCACACCGGAACCAAAGCGAATTGCTCGCTTCATTGGGGGTTTACCCCCAGAAATCAAAGCCAGTGTTAAGGCTTCAAGACCTACTTCATTCAGGTCAGCAGCCGATCTGTCGCTATCTCTCACACTCGATGTGGTCAGAAACAAGGCTGCCAAAGTCTCTGAAGAAGGAAAGCGAAAAAGGGAGGATAAAATTTCTCATCGCTCTGATAGGGAGACAAAGAGGAACTCTGAGGATAAGAAGAGTTCCGGGTTTAAGAAAGACAGCCAGCAGCCGGGTGAGAAGATCAGGTGCAAAACCTGTAGGAAATACCACCTTGGGAAATGCAGATTTGAATCTCGGCCTCGGCCGTGTGGAATTTGCAAATCTAAGGAACATAAAACCCTGGATTGCAAGAAGTTGAAAGATGCAACCTGTTATGGTTGCAACGAGAAGGGGCATATCAAGACCAACTGCCCTAGGAATCAGAAGAAGCCCGAAGAGGCCAAGAAAACAAACGCATGATGAACACCCAAAAGTTGGTGCAGAAGGATAATTACATAGCAGGTACATTTCCTTATCAAACAATTTATTTGTTGCTGACACATATGATTCTATAATGAACGATAAAAGTTGAGAACTGTTGCCTCCGCCTGATTTGGACTCCGGTCATTTAATGCAAGGTAGAAATTGGTTGATACTTTAGAAAATGCTCCAACAAATCCTAGATTGATATTTTATAGTTTTTAGGAATCATTTTTTTGATATCCTTATGGCAAGCTTTCAAGCTATCCAAATTCATCACTATAATAAAGACATATGTGACATTTAGATCCCCTGTCAAAAAGGTGATGGATTCGGACCAAACTTTAAATGCCATTAAAGGTCTTTTGTGACCTAGGCTAAATATAATGGATATACATTCAAATAACATTCACTAGGAATGTTCAGAACAGAATAGCCCATACGGTTTATGAATGTCGTGGCTAATCTAAGTCGGGTCATCAGGATGATGACTAATAATTGTTAAATTTTGGTGATTGGTACCAAGTTTCAAGTATGGAAAACTGAGATGAGGTAGACGACAGTCGCAATACTATTAAGGCGACGAAAGTTAATAAAGCTACAAATGTAAACCTCAATATTAATGGAGTTAATCTCCAAGCTGTGGTTGACGCAGCAGTTGGAAGGACCAAAGCAGTGTGACATCTGCAAAGGAACGGGTCATCATTTTCCCATGAATGTAGGGACATAAAGAATACAGTCTGTCACGACTGTGGTGAGTAAGGCCGCCTCAGAACTAGATACCATAAGGCTACCAAAGAAGGTGCAGCTAAGCCTGGAAAGGCTAAGAAAGGAAACGCCTGAACTCACCTGATGAATGCGGAGAGGCAGTTCGCGATGTCATCAAGTACCTTCCTTATCATTTACCAATGATAATTTCTGCTAAGTGTCCTGATTTAATACAGGCAATAATAAATCTTCATAAACCATAAGCTTAGCAAACTTTTATATCATCCACAAGGTATAACTTACCAAGGAAACCATAGTAACCGATTCTTCTGAGTATCGGCAAGGGATCCTTCTGAAAAATCTGAGAGTACTCTTTCTTCGAATCGAGTACGACAATATATATTACTTTATTTTATTATTTTCTCATTGTTTTCTATCGACCGCGAATGCCAAACTATGTTTGATAAAAGTGCCATATGAGGATTGGCGTATCCTAGTGTGTCCCATAGATTGCTTCCATGCCTGATCAGTATGGAGGTTTAATGCGTGGAACCGCTGAGACATCCCAATGGTCATATCGTACTAAAGTCGACTAGTAGTATTCAAAGAAGATATCCAATATAAAATGTCCCTATAAGTATCTCTGCTTAGGGCACCCTTACATTTGTAAAGTGAATGTGTCATTTATCTGACACCGACATCGATAGGTGAACCAAAGCCTGAGAACACGGACAACTATGACATCTCTATGTGTCATGATTATTTTCATTATAAGAACTACCCTGTTTACCTCTTGAGTGACAGGTAGAGTTAAGGTTTAAATTCCGTTTGAGGCTGTGTTATTATGAAATCTCCAAGACGGCTAGTACCATCATTGGAAGAATCGAAACCCTGATTAACTAAGTTTAAAATAGAGGGTTCCAATAGCCTAACTAAATATCCTGGGAATCCAGTATAGTTAAATAAGAAAGACGGTTCATTTTGCTTATGCATTATCACCGCAACCCTAATTAGGTAACGATTAAGAAATTGCCATCAACTGCCCAGGATCGTCGATTTGTTCGACTAACGGCAAGGATTAGCTATTCCCTAAACTTTAGCTAAGCAGTGGTTGGAATAACCATCTCACCTTAAAAAAAAAAAAAAAAAAAAAAAAAAAAAAAAAGCTTTTCTATAATAATGGATATGTAAGTATTAAGGCTACTCCTATGGAGACCTTGTATAGATGGAATGTTAAATGTCTAGTGAGAGATAGAGAATTGGTAAGTCCAATTATCAAGATCTGAAAGTTGCCTGGGGAACAACAAATAAGATTATACAAATCCATAATCGATAGTAGGTTGCCAGTATATGGCAAGAAATCGAGGAGTTATGAAAATAGCAAACTTCCTAAGTTCTTGTTAAGGAATATGGTTTAACATAAGATATCACCCAGGAAGGGTGTACCAAATTTGTGAAATTATCAGGCTAGTTAAGCTCTGAATATATGGAAATCATTCGAAGGAAATCGAATGTATCAAGATCAAGTAGCTCGTAAGCTAAAACCTACTTAAGGAGTTTGACGGAACACGCAATACATTGCACACTAGTGACTGGAGGATGTGTTCCGCCAATAAGTCAAGAAGCACTACCACATAATGAGATGCAGAATTATGATATGATGAGCATCCTGTATCGATTGGGGATCGACAGGTAAGGAAGCTTCGAAGAAAGCACATACCTTTTGTAAAGGTCAAATGGGATGCCCGAAGAGGTCCCGAGTTTACGTGGGAGTTAGAATCCACCATGAAAGAAAAATACCCTTATTTGTTTCAGTAAATCTCGGGTCGAGATTTATTTTAAGGGGGTGAGGATGTAACACCTCGCAAATTTCGGGTTAATATTAAAACGACACGTGTCATGTAAGACAAAAACGCGTTGAAAACCCGGATTTAATAAAGATGTTTTCGGTAGGATTTAAAGTGGCGTCATGTTAAATTATTACCTCTGAACACCTCAATAATAAATCCCAAGACCCGATTAAATGTTATATACATCTAATATGCCTCAATTTAGAAAAGGGTTCACAATAATGGAACTTCAAAAGTATGATTTGATTCCAAGAAGAAAATGAACGATAAACCGTTATTTTCGGGTCTTGTAAATGCAATCAATTGAAATAATGGATGGTGGTAGGGTATGTTATAGTATTAGATGCTTATTGAAGGCCCCTACTGATAATATAAGTCCCACATTCGAATTATACAAGTTGCCCTTTCAAACCATCAACAATCAACAAAATTTGGATCAGACGAAGGCGTCGCGTAGCGCGACAGCCCCTCGCGCTACGCGAGGGTGCGCCCAGCGACAGCAGAACTTGCTGTTGGCTGTTTTGTGCGATTGTGACCTCCATAGCCGGTTTTCCTTGCACATTCATGGCCCTTAGACACCCCTACATGCTACTAACATGTGTTGATCAGTTGTGGAAGGCCTTAGACTTGGTTGTCACTTGCTTATGGTGCATGAAACTTGTATATAAAGACCCATTCATTCACCACTTTCATTCACAATTCATTTCCAAGCATTCTGATTATTGGAGAGCTTGCAAACTGATCAAGAGCCTTCCTAGTCATCCACTAATCATCTAGTAAGTCTCTAATCCCTTCTAAATTAATTCTAGTTTAGTTTTTAGCTTAAAAGTCAACATATCGTATTAAACGGTTGACTTCGGGTTTAGTTATCGATAGCTCAGTCGTAACCCGAATTAAAAGTACCGTTAGATAGGTAATTATATGGGTATTAAACCCTTATAAGGGCAAGTACCAAATCCAGACCTAACTAGGTCGTTTGTCGGGTCAAACGTTGACCGAAAAAGTCAACAGAATGTCAATATGCGATTTAATGCACGACTAGCAATCCGCGAGGCATGCAACCTGTTTTAAACTTAATATAACTTGGTAATAAGTATAAAAACTTGTTTACGCTTGCCCGACTCGACAAATTTCTGTTTAAACCCGGTTCGGAACCAAAAGGCGCAAAACCTTGACTTTTGCTTTGACTTTAGTTCTGACCCGTTTTAGTTTGATTCGGAAATGCCTTAGTGCTTCATTAGGGTTAGGTTGCATGATAGTATAAGCCTCTGTACTTGTTTCGTTGATTATCCAATTAATATGCAAGTTTCCGTTAATCGCTCATATGTTGACCGTTATGCCCTTTTTATCTTAAAACGTGATTGATGAAAATGTAAAAGTGTAGAAACCTCAAATACTGATATATAGACTTGCATGCAAATTTTGACATCAGTTTGACTTGTAGATTAAGAGTTATGCTCATTATCGCAAAACTAATGCTTTATGTTAACATAATGGCGTAATTAGCGTATAGCCTAGTTAAACATACTTTTTGGTATCAAACAAATTACCCACTGTTATAAAATATTATTTTAAGATTTTTAAAGATTTTTAATTAATTTTAGGCTGAGCATAACTCGTAGTCGCAAGCTTAATCCGGTAATTGTCGGTTTTGCCCTTACGGGCCATAAAATGAGTTTTACTTATCTAAAACGACTCCAAACCTTTTGCTACTGATCACATATGATTAATAAGTTTTTTTAAGCCTTCTGGAAATATAAAAATGTCAGATTTCAGTATCGAACCCGGTAATGGCCTTTAATCGCCTTAATTAGCGTTTTTAACGCATAATATGTTTTCAAATCATATTGGACATACCCGGGTTGATACCTACTGATATACGAGGCAAATTATAATATCTTAACAGTAAGCAAAGGTTGATTAACTCAGACTTCGTTTTTGAGCTTTTCGGCTTATGTGAAATTACCAAAATGCCCTTCGGTGCATAGTTTGGTTATAGATGATATATTTCACATATATACTTTACCCTACTGTTATAACTCATCAAATTGAGTATGTTTGCTGTTTACATCAGACCTGTGACTCAGTTAAACATTTAAACTCTTTTACAACCTTTAAAATGACCAAACTACCCCTACGGGGCATAGTTTGTGTTTAAATTAGTTCGGGGCATAATGAAAGACATCCTACGGATGTCACAACATATTGGAAGCATATTAACTTAGGAAACCTGTTCGTGACCTATTCGGTTACCCGTTACGCGTTATTCGCGTTCGGATCGGTTTATATAACTGGTTTATATAAGTTAGCCGAAACGGGTCAAACCTTATCGGTTTTATCTCAAAATTCAGAAGGTATTTAGATTTCCCATATTATACAAGTCTTCAAACTTGTCGGGTCTAAATCCCATTCTATTCCGGTCTTCGCCTTATCATGCGTTTGAACCGTATCTTTCTATAAGACTAGCCGGTCTAAGCCTAGGCTTAATTAAAGGCCCGTTAGCATTCTAATTGGTTATTTATACCATCATTCCAGACTAGAGCCTTCCGGTAAATTGTACCTACGCATACTTAAGTGAATACGGCTGAGTTATTAATTCTTGCTATTAAGGACAGGAGCTAGCTCAGGTAAATACTCTTAACTTATTTTCCCTATACGGGCTTGGGATACGGTATAATAATACCGCTTGGTCGGGTATTGAATCTTTAATCTTATTATGGTTAAATCATTGAGGTAACCCGGTTTAATCTGTATTGTTTGAAACAAAGACCTTTAGGGGTTAATGACCATGTCCCGGATATCCTAGTGACATCATTGTATTATAAAATGGCCACGTCTTAAGCACGGGGTGTAGGCATACACCTGACAGTGCTTAAGAGATAACGGTATCTCACTCTCTTGTGGGCCTATACTTGTGGCGTGTCTGTTAATCTGACTCGATTTCTACATCGGGCCCTGAACGTACAACGAACATGTAAATCTGTATACAAGGTTATAAATATAATTGTCCCAAGTTAAAAAGATTAATTTTGCCTCTGTGCATTTTAATCAAAGTGTCGATATATTTTGTGCCAAGTGCATTCAAACAAATTTACAAACTCTTTTCAAAATGAGTCGGTTGAGTGTATTTACCAGTGAAAACTGACGTATTTTCCAAAAGGGTTAAGTGACAGGTACTGAACGTAATTGGCTGGAAGCTCAGGGCGCTAATAAGGAATCTTGCAAGTTCTAGGTGTCTAAAGTCTGTTGAACAAATGATATGTTTTAAGATCCGCCTGTGGATCCTTTACTTCCGTTGTAATACTGAATATTACTTCATATTCGGAAAAGTAATAATAATTATCTTTTGCTTCCGCTGTGCATTCATATATATTGTGTTGTTTGACTATTACGTTGCCAACCACGTCACGATACTCCCCACCGGGCCCACCGGTGACACGTGGAAAGTCGGGGTGTGACAAGAACCCAATTATATTTAAGTATTAAAATCTGGCTAAAAGTGGAAACTTTTATTAGCAGGTATAAAAATTTTGGTTGCAGAGATGAATGAGTACAAATGGTGAACCAAGGATTTTAATCATTGTGGAGACGTAGATATCAAGAATTTTGCCGTAAAATAACAACATTAGTTATTTTATTTATAGTGTTACTATCTTTATATAAGTTTAGTAGTTCGTTTTTTATAAGAGTTGCCGATGTGTAAAAAAATGATGTCTCAAATACAACCCACCCTAAAAAGCGATTGTGGCGGACTCTTTTTTACAATTATTATTGAATAATAGAAAAGTCAATTATCAAATTTACACAACAATAGAATAATAAAGTGCATAGTCACTTCAAATTAACACAGTTATAGCCTATAGCCTAATCCATGTTTCGTAAACAAAAAATGATCCAAAAATGATATGTACGCCGCGATTTAATCTACTTGGTCCAGACAACCATATCTATCTCAGATTGTGCAGCTCGATATAGTTCTAGCCGCTCTCCTATGTTTTGACGCCTTTGTGTTATCACTGGATCTTCATCCAACAATTTACCCAACTGTCCTCCCTGCAAATAAAATAAATTCAAACCACTATATAATAACAAACACAAAGTGTTGACATTTTGCTTTTATTTAACATATACAAAACATAAATTTGCCTCTTTTGCCCCCTACTCGGTGAAGAAACGATCGAGCAAGCTACGTTTGGCCTCACGAACTTGACAATACACAACGGATTTGGGAATCGAGTGTCTTAAAGTTCCAACCACCATGTGGACATATGACAATACAATTGCTCCTGTATTAATTAAAAAATTTAGTTTTTCTTTAACATTCTCCAAAATGTTATAACTCGTGTTAATAATACATACCAACACGACGAAGATAAGCCTCATTGTATCTATCAAAAATTGAGTGCGTTGGATTCCCGCCTTTCTCAACGTCTTGTGGAAGCTTCCGGAAGAAATCAACCGTTAAGTAATTGCTTTCCATGTCAACTAACTGTAACGTAGCTCTTTTGCTCTCAATCCTCATTCTATCTAATGATTCACAAGCTGCACTCATAACTTCCACCTTAAGTGAAGGATAATGTTTCAACTCCTACAATTGCATCAACAGCAATTAGAAAAAACTGCGATCACTTTCAAAAAAGAATTAAAAAGGAAAATTAAGGGCCTTCAGACTCACTGCGGTCTCCTTAATCGACTTGAGGACCGAATCCTTCAATATACTGTGAACCTGAAACCAATAAAGAAGTAAAACAACAAAGATTTCAAGTTGTTTTATCTAAAATAATATATATTTGCGAACATACCGCATCAACAACAGCTTCGACAGGAGATTTGATGGTAATCAACGTAGATTCGATAAGACGACGATAGCCTTGTTCAGGGGCTATTAAATGAGGTTGATATCCATCAGCTTCGGTAATTAATTTTCTCACATTCTCCATTGAAAGTTGCTTGTCAAACTGTAACCTTTTTAAAGCAACAGGGAGTTGATTATCGAATACAGCGTACACCTTTTCGCCACCTGGTCGTCTGTATATTATTAATTTCATCAAAAAAGTTAAAATAAAGTATAAAACTCAAGACACATGAAATGTTTAAAGTATTTTAATGCATACATGCCATGAAGATGTTCTTTGAAAATCTGATCGAAAGCTCGAAGACGATATGTCACACCCCCAAAATCCACACGCGGAGTACCACCGCTTGGAGGCGTGACTGACCAGGATCAAGCCACCAATCATATTGAACATATAAGTAATAAGTAAAAGTAATCCATCACAATACAATTGGTGCTAAAACAAAAGCATAGCATAGGTAGCGGAAGCATAGTTATGAATATCCAACACAAGTGTTTAGTTTAAAGAGTCATAAAGTTTTCATCAAAACATCCACAGTTAATCAGTCACGTCCTAAAGTACGCACGTATACATAATCAGTTTACATTCACAAGATTCGACTAACAGTCAAGATTCATTACGTACACGCAAGTAACAACCAACACCTTGCATTTATCGGCTATACAAGTTCAAATTAATCCAATGAATGCGCTATACGACTTAAGGCATGCACGGTTTAACATTTAACATTCACAATCCGAGACATCAGATTTGATCAACCATCTAACTGTTTTATACTTCACCCTCTACCCAATCCCTAGTCAGGGATACTAGATTTTACCACATCAACAAGTTCTATCAACATGCAAGAACTCTAGTTCGTAAGTATTATGTTTAATATTACAAGTACCATGCATCAGTTTCCAAAAAGTTGGGTTGGTTGCATACTGTCTCGGCGAAACACCCATGGGTTTCGTCGAGTTTGGTTACGGCGAAACACTCATGTGTTTCGTCGAGGCAGGTGTTTCGTCGAGACCACAAGGGTATCACTTTGTTTCGTCGCAACACAACAGCAAACACACAGAATCATAAAAAATTATCGGTTGACATCTATCATTACTTTTATAAATCCCAACATCCATGGCCGACCATTATTACATGTTCTCATACTATTATTGGACCCAAAATATGTAGTGGATTGCAAGATCATTCACACATAGAATTAATCCCTTATCTAATCTGACAATACACCCTAAGTGTGCACATGGTTTGACTTTAACAAAACTACAAACACAGCCGCCATTTATATCCAAGGCTATCTACCCCTTAATAACCATTCTCCCCAATTCTATTGGACCAAAAATCATCAGTGAGATTCATGTGTAAATTTTGATAGTTGGATCATCATGCTGATTGCATTTAGTGGGCCAGCCACTTTGATTATTCATCGAGACACACAAACAAGTTCAAGGAAACCAATGCATAAAATCATCGATTTTTATAATGAACTACTAGGACAATCATTAACAAGAAAGAATCATACTAACATCGCATACACAACATCAACATCAACAGTTAACAAATACAAAACATACAGCCGTTTCATAAATCAAGCATATACGCAAACATGTATCAAACTGATCAAAGAATTACATAGCAATTTTACAAATGTACGACTAACCGAGGTAATAATAAAGATGGTTTTGATCGCTAGAGAGAGCTTGGAGAAACCACACACAGCTGCCGTCACAGTGGGGAGAGTTCTAGGGTTTCTGTTTTGCCAAAAGTGTGACGAACAAACTGGTTGATTCACTAAAATACTCGTCGTTACGTGTTGGGCCCTTAATGGGCTTCGGTGAAACCGGGCTCGGCGAAACATACTTCTGTTTCGTCGAGATGTATGTGACGAAACACACACCTGTTTCGTCGTGAGGATTTATGGCGAACCACAACTCGTTTCGTCGAGCCATTTCATATGTTAAACAGTTTAAGTTTTCCTGATAAGTTTCATGTTATAACATCCATCCCAAAAACATGAAATGATCACAATATGTTTTGTCATAATACAGCGTGTACAGTTACAAGTCAAATAGTCAAGCGATTAAACAGTTAACGTGCAATAATTGCGAAAGTGAAATGTCGGAAACTCGAGTTGTCACACGATACGAAGACGATATCTTGAATATAAATCAAGAGTTAAAGAGCAAGTGAAGACGAGACATTTTTAATTATTTACCCCAGCATCAACAGCAATGGGCCTCCCGAGACGGTTTAATTCGGTTTCAAGATCAAGGATTGTTCTGCTAATGAGAGACTGGAGGCCCGGAATTCGAGACTTAATGACAGATTCCAAGTGCTGAAATGATGAATCATGTAGTGAGCAATTATATATGTTTTGAAAGAAGTATAAATAGAGCTGAAAAGATGTACTCTACCTTGGAAAGCAGGTTTCCTAAATGCTCGGACCCCATTATGTTAGCTAGATAACTATATTCTGGCAAATTAGTAAAGTATTCTCGTTCTCTCTTTCGAGCAGAAATCATGTCAACGTTTTTATTAATATCCGCTTGAGATCAGTTGACCACACCAATCCAAGGGAAATTTAGCCTATATGATCTTCCTTCCAGTATCTGCAAAGCACAAAGAATGGCCTCACAGTTATAGCCTAAATGCCATTTTTGTCCTTGAGGTTTGGCCGCTTTCCTATCAAACTTACAACATTCCCCCCGATATCCGAGTAGAATTAGATCCTTAATTCCATACATCTGAATAATAAAGTGCATAGTCACTTCGGATTCTTGGGTTCTTCGACAATGATTCATTATCAAATGCCATTAAGATGATATGAAACGACGTCTATTAATTAAAACCTACGACAAATGATACAATAAACGAAGGTTAAGAAACATATTTTAACAGTATGCATTCATTATAAAGAGAAAGAAGAACACGTTCATGTAAAAACCAACAAAAAAAGTAACTCAGCAGTGGCTAGAAACACTGTTTTAACCCAACAGTGGTTTCAAACACTGTTTTAACCCAACATTAGTTTAAAACTCTGTTTTAACCCAAGAGTGGTTTCAAACCACTGCTTTAACAACAGTGTTTTGACTCAACAGTGTTTTCAAACACTGTTTCTAACCCAACAGTGGCTTGAAACACTTTTTTAACCCAACAGTGGCTTGAAACACTGTTTTAACCCAACAGCGGTTTCAACCACTATTTTAACCCAAAAGTAGTTTCAACCACTGTATTTCCAGTTCTTATCGAGTGCATTTTGTAATGATATCCTCACAATATCTATTGTTCGCACAACAGATTCAACGTCGTTTAGTATCGCATATGCCTGTCACATGACCCTTGAAGAACACAAACACCACATGATTATGGTTAATACAGTATGCTTAAACTAATTAATATAAAAATATATTAACATCTTCAAATCTTCATAATGAAGTTTTAACTAATTAATATAAAAATATAACTTACATTTCCTTCATCGAGTTGGCATCAATTTCTTCTAATGGCATTATTAATATGTTCCACACAAAACATAACCACTTATGATCATGCAATTTTTTTATTCAACCTATTTGAAGATCAAGTAGCCTTCTCATGTTGCAACACCTTTTATTGCGTTACTTCCTGTGACCAACAACTCTTATGAGCACATATTACACACAATGGCTTTTAATCATGTGATGAGAGAAGGGTTTGGGTGTTTAAATATACCTGAGACTATGTCAAACTTCATTTGGGGGAAAGCTTTAAAGGCCTTTTTAAAAGCCACTCTGCCCTCTTCTGTTAAAAAGAGAAAAAAAAGAGTAAACATTAATACATTAATTATTACTCACGTCCATTTAACTAAATTTTATTAATTAAAATGACATCTACCTTTACAATAGGCTCCGTAATCAAATAATTGATGATCACATGCATTAGTATTACTGGCATACGGTAGGAATCCATCATTCGGCCCAAACATCTAATGGCTTAACAAACTATAACATTATTCTCCAACAACAAAGTCAATATAAGGTTAATAAATCCAAGTGTGGTTGCTTGTAATATTGCTAATTTTAATATATGGGGACTTAGGTGGAACTATCTCCATGCAACAAAAAATCAATCCTCGAAGCTTATTAGGTGGAACCAGTTTTAAAAAAAAACCGATTTGTACACCTCTACCCCATATACAGGAAAATCAACATGCTTCAGTGGTTAAAAAAGAGACATTTTAATTTCACTTTATGCGAATATTAGCAAAAAGAAATAGTACCTCAATATGACTTTTTGTCCATGGATTTTTGAACTCGGTGTCATCAAGCTTCCTTAGCCATTTTTTTGTTTCTTTCGTTCCTGAACTGCAATGTGGAGAAACATTTATAATAATAAACAACGCTTTTTTTCATGCACACTCCGATGGGGCTTAGCCAAAGGAGATATCAACAGGTTAGTGTTGGTTCTACCACCATCTCAAATAGCTAGCTGGAAGGAAAAAAAAAACAAACTATGATTATTAGAATTTGACTTAAACTTGATATCTGAAAAAAAAAACTATGATTGTTAAAATTTGACTTAAACTTGATACTAAAAAGAATTATTGTCGACCTCATTGAGCACATGGCCAATCAAGGAGCATGCTTCAATAAAATGTCTCTCTTGACTATTTGGACCCATAGTAAGTTTGCTAAAAGTTGCTTTTTTAATAGCACTAAGATCATTTCCAAAGTCACTAACATCAAGTGTATTCAAAGTTATATAAACTTTAATAGAAATGAAAAACACTTATTTCATGTACACAAAGACTAATAGTACTCACCAGAGCATTTAAATCGAACACCACCATGGCAGAGCATTTAACACGAACACTTGCTTCAACCAATTTTTTTTGCTTCTTTCATTTTCGATCTACAATGTGGGTAAACATTAATAAAAACAACACCTTTTATGCACACTAAATATGACAGAAGAAAACCGCATAACCATACTGAAATCACATGAGATAATAACATGTACATATCATTTCATATGCATACCTATTACCTAAAACACAATTTTAACAAATAAATCTAAAAAAAGACATAGTTCGCCCCATATGAATTTGTACCAACAATATTTATCGAAGACACAATGATATGTGTCTGGATGTGGTTCTGTTCATTGAACCTTAAAGAATATATGTTTGAAAATATAAGTAAAATTATCGATTCGGTTTATTGGTTCCAGGTTCACAACCGCTTGTCTAACTGTTAATACCCTAAGCCGATAAAACTGAACCAGGCGACTTGTTTCAATCCAAATGATTCATTCGGTTATAATGGTCCTTCAATACCAAAAGTTTACAACAAACTCACCAATTCATCATTTCAAATTTAACAATCTAATAAGCTTTTGCCCTGCATTAAAGTAAGCATCCAGTTGGCTACCCAAAAAATAAAACATAGCTGTACCTAATTCAAGAATTAAGAAACCGCAAAAATCAAAAGAAATATATTTCAATCAAGCAAAAAAATGGAGTTTCACCTGAAGAAACGGATAATTCCTCTTGTTCAACTCCTTTTGCACGTAAAATAGGTAATTGTCAGCGGCACATTTCTACAAACACCTGGAGTGCAATGTTTTTATCTCAAAAAGTAAACAGTAGCTTATCATCATAACCATGAATATTCAAACAGTAGTAAAAGTTATAAAAAAATAAACAAAAGTTAAAATGCAAAACCGAAAACCAATTAAACTAACTCAACCACCAAATCAATCAGCTCAACACCTTCGCCCAATTGTTTCTGGCACGGAATCACCGAACGCAAAGTAATCAGGCCGGAAGATCAGTCCACTGGACCAGATATAATACACTCTATGAAGATTTTTGTGGAAGTCAACCAATCATATGTGAAATCTTTATACCCTTTTTTATTCAGATTCAATCTCAAATACCACCTGAGAATAAAAACCCACAACTTTTCAACTGTACACACAAGATCTGACACATATGAACATAAATCACCGAAAAGATCTTATTTTTAATAAACCCATTTAATCAAGGTTGTTTGAGTAACGGTGGTGTTAAGAAAAAGATCCCTAATTATATTTTAAAATCAATCTATGAATACACAAAGAAAAAAAATCAAGAATCAGAACCCATTACTAACCTTCAATCATCGCTCGTTGGATAAGAAGAATTATTAGGGTTTGTATACCAGGGCTTAACGGAGAAGAATCGCCAGACAGTTGGTTAAGAAGAATTACAACACAGCAACAGGAACGCTGATTCAACTCACCTTCGATTACTCGAAGCCGTGAAGACTCCTCTTATCAAGATTTTCACCTTTCAATTCGTTGTTAAGGTCTGTCATTTGTATTGCGGAAGAGTTCTGGATGAAGAGAGGTGGGACGAAGCTCAAATCGGATTTGAGAGAGAAAGAGAGAGAGTGGGGGATTGAAATTATAGTTTAAATTTTGAAAATGAGTCAGAGCTATATTTGAGACAGAGAGAGGGGTTTGAATTTTGAAAATGGAGCCAAAACTTATGTATTATTGAAATTGAATTATGTATTATTATTAATATTTAGATTTAGATTTAGATTTAGATTTATAGATTTATATATATAATAGGATTATGACATCAGCAGAGACATGTGGTATAGCTTAGGAGTTGACACATATGCATATTTACATCAGCCCATATTCTCTTATTATAGATAGTATAGATATAATTATTCCCTGGATAGTTTCTGGTTTTTATCTATACTCCTTACACTTTCAAAATTATAGTTATAGTACCTAACTTTTATACATTCATTCTCGGATATCTCTAACATAAATGGGGAGTTAGTTTGTCTAGTTAAGTGGGTACAAAATGACTAAAACGTCTTTACTAAATAAAACATAAAAATATAATTAATTATGTAAATATCAAGTAAGCCCCACCCCCTTTCTTTTCTTTCTCTTCTTTGTGTAACACAAAATCATCACCACTTTATATTTTTCATCCACCTGCAAATTAGATTTTGTTCTTTACATACAAAGATGGCAATCCACCATCATCAACCACCATTCGCCACCCATAGCCATTTCACCATAACCCAAAACCCCTGCCATCCTTCCGACACAATCTCTACCTCGCTTCCAAACCCAGACCCGAACTCGTTTTCACCTCTGTCGAATCATTCACCCTGGCACGTAACCAACCTCGAACCCGGCTTGGACTTCTTGGCATAATCGCAAAATCCGGCATTGGCAATCACGTCACCCTCATAATCTCCGGCATCGGTTTTGACTTCCTTAGCTAAGCAATCTCCGGCAGAATGGCAATGAAACCTACAAATGTGAAAACGCAATCAACTACCGCCTGACGACCAGCACAACATCGTATCGATCCATTCGTCATCGATTACCTGCTGGATTTTGCTATGTTCGTTAACGCTGTTCTTTTCAGTAGGATTCCACGAGTCGTAAACGCCATTCCTCCTGTTAACAATCTCCACTGCTTAGATCCACCTGTAACGCCTTGCTTTTTGGAACTTTCCTCAATTAGAAATATCACTTGTATTCCTATCCTTGGAAACTTGCCTTCATATCATATTCATAATCCACTCCTAATTTCGCAATTTGAAACCTTGATCATAACAAATTTCATATTTTATACATACTTGTACTCGTTCAATCGATCATTTAAATACATTTTTACGCAACCTCATAGTTATTATACATACAAATTCATTCATTATTTTATACACTATACTTATAAATTTCACTTACACGTATAAAACGCTTAAAACGAACGAAATACACAACTTGAACTTTCGAGCATAAGGGCCTGGTCCCTCTTGCACGAGAGGACCCTCTCGTCCCAAATGCCCACTCGTCCCAGATCCTACTCGTCCTAAACTTGTCCCTCAGTCTATAAATAACAGCTCATTTCCTTCATTTCAAACCTTCAACTTTCGAAATTCTCTCTCAAATCTAACTTCGAGCAATTCTTTGGAGCTTGTCTCAGCTACTTCCTGTCACACCCCAACCGATGGCGGAAACATCGGGGTGCGAGCACTAAGCGTTCAGATTGCTCATGAGATTTCCATAACACTATTGATTTCCATATAAATTAAATAAGTTTCATATCGCAAATTGTCTAAACGTCAAACATCGATTCACAGGTATCAAAATTACATGATCACGTCAAATATTGTTCAAAACTCTAGACTAACTAGGTGACGTTTCTAGGCATCATCCTAACTTGATTCTAGTATCCAGCATCCTATCAGCTGCAACATGTATTAAAATAAGGTCAGTACAAAATGTATCGGCGAGTATACAAGTTGGAGTATATAGAATAATAGATTAAAATAACTCATATCCACAATGTAGGTAATAAAAATAGTTTCAGTCGTGCTAGCGTCGCAGTCCAAACCAGTGATAGCCCAAGTATCCCGATGCTTTAGTGTTTACCCAAGTCTCAAGGTAAACTAAAATCCTCCTAACAATACCCCCGAGAATAATGGGGAGGTGCATCTCCTATAGCGCTACTATTGTTAAGGCGGAACTACACATTTCTGAATTAAACGTCACATAGCACAAAGAGTCAAGAATCAAGAATCACAAGTTTCACGTACACATAGGATAGAGTTTAGATTCAAAAGTATCAAGTTTTATATTATATAGAATACATGTTACATCCCAAATTTTAAAGTAAAAATGGGATCGAGTATACTCACAGTGATTGCTTAATAGCTAAGACTGTTATTGGATCAAAGGGAGCTCTTTTAGAATTAGCCTGATTAGATTGCAACGTAATAAGTGTCGGGTAAAACAACGATATTGCACAAGTGTCGGATCAGTCACTGGATCAGATGGATGTCTGATCGGATAGCCATCCGATCGGATTGCCAGTCGGTCGAGTGCCAAGTGTGTGAGGGACGGATGGCTGCCCGATTGGATGGCTATCCAATCGGGTTGCCACTTGATTCAAACTTGACAAAGTGAGGTGGGATCGGATGGCTGTCCGATCGGATGGCTATCCGATCGGGTCACCACTCGATCCAATGTTCAAGATTCAAGGTTGCCTCGATCGGATGGTTGCTCGATCGGATGGCTATCCGATCGAGCCGCCACTCGATGATCAGGACTTAAAGTTTCAAAAGTGTCAGAATCCGTACTCCGGTCATCTTCTCTAGTAACAATCTCTTTCCAAGCCGACTCCAGACTAACCATCAAGTCTACAGTCCGTTTAGACCCGGATCTCACCATTTTATGTAAAAGTTCAAGAAAAGATGAAGATAAACATAGGTTTTAATCTTGAAAAGTGTAAATCTAGCTTAGATTTAGTGTAAAACGTATGAAATTCCTTAGATCTAAGCTAGATTCTCTTAGGAATGACATCATATAGTAGTTTGTACAAACCACCATGATGACATCATCCTTAAGAACTCGGATCTGAGAGATTTCATGGTGAAAAGTGAGATTTCAAGAGAGAATCTCGTAGAGAATGATGTGTAGATCAAAGATGTACAAGAATCTAGTGTGAAACGTACTGATATTGCTGAGAAATTGAAGAAAAGGAGAGTGCGTGCGTCTGGGTCGAGTGAGGCTGTCACATCAGTGAGAATGGTGATGTGGCATGCCTATTTATAGTGTCAGAGTGTGTGAAGAGGGGCGGTGTGCACTGATCGGATGGTGGTCCGATCGAGTGACCATCCGATCGGGTGGCTATCCGATCGGATTGCCACTTGGTCAATCCTATCCTTTCCGCGTTCCCGTCCTTGATTCGTTGGCGAGTTAGATTAAGTGTTGCGTTGCATATAGTTTAGTAAAAGTATCACATAACTAGTTTACATTATAAACACCAAAAGTTTCCACGCTTCATAGATTCCGCCAATGACAAGACTCCAGTCTCTCGTTTAACCAAGAATCAAGTTGCACGAGTCTCAAGAGCCAAGCACCAAATAAGTATCAAGAGTCAAGAGTCTAGTCTCCCAAGTATCAAGAATCCAAGTATCAAGTATCAAGAATCAAGACTCTAGCATCATAGAGACTCACAAAGTTTCACAAGTATCAAAAGTATCAATAATACATAGATTAAGGACTAAAAGTGACAATTAAGTAAAAGTCTAGGGACGCTGACGTTACAGTCTCCCCTCCTTTAGGAGATTTCGTCCCCGAAATCTAAGAAGAGGATTGCTCAAAGAGCTGCGGATACTTGGCCTTCATATCACTTTTAAGTTCCCAAGTGAATTCAGCGCCTCGCTTTCCTTCCCATCGAACCTTGACTATGGGAATTTTGTTGCGCCTTAATCGCTTCACACTTTGATCCATGATTTCGACCGGTTTCTCCACAAAGTTTACAGCTTCATTTATTTGTAAGTCTTCGAGGGGAACCTGTAGTTCCTTGTCTGCTAGGCATTTACGTAGATTGGATACGTGGAACACTGGGTGCACGTTGTTTAGTTCCTGTGGCAGGTCGAGTCTGTACGCCACCTTGCCTATCCTTTCAAGTATCGCGAAAGGACCCACATAGCGAGGAGCGAGCTTTCCTTTCTTACCAAAACGAACTACTCCCTTCCAAGGAGATACCTTGAGAAGAACTCGGTCACCAACATCAAATTCCAGAGGCTTACGCCTATTATCAGCATAGCTCTTTTGTCTGCTCCTAGCCTTGATCAAGTTATCACGGATCTGAAGAATCTTATCCGTTGTCTCTTGAATGATTTCAGGGCCAGTAAACTGCTTGTCACCAATCTCATGCCAGCTGAGAGGAGATCGGCACTTGCGGCTATACAAAGCTTCGAAAGGAGCCATCTGAATACTGGAATGATAGCTGTTGTTGTACGAGAACTCAATCAATAGTAAATGTACATCCCAGTTACCACCAAAGTCGATGACACAGAAACAGAGCATATCCTCTAGGGTTTGAATAGTACGCTCGGTCTGTCCATCCGTCTGAGGATGAAAGGCCGTGCTAAGATTCAAATGCGAACCCATAGCGGACTGAAACGTTTGCCAAAGACGCGAAGTAAAACGACCATCACGGTCTGAGATTATGTCGAGCGGGATGCCATGACGGCATATAATCTCATTAGTATAGATTTGAGCAAGCTTCTCCACTTTATAATCTTCACGAATAGGAAGGAAGTGGGCGATTTGGTCAAACGATCAATAATCACCCAGATACTATTGTGACCATTCGGTGTACGGGGTAGTTTGGTGATAAAGTCCATAGCAATGTTATCCCATTTCCAAACTGGGATTTCAGGTTGTTCTAAGAGTCCAGAAGGATGCTGATGTTCAGCTTTAACCTTCGAACAAGTAAGGCACTTAGAAACATATATAGCAATGTCCTTCTTCATGCCAGGCCACCAATAAGTTGTACGCAGATCCTGGTACATCTTGTCGGCACCTGGATGAATAGAGTATCGGGACTTGTGAGCCTCGGTCATAATGAGCTCACGGAGATTATCGCAATCTGGCACCCAGATACGATTCAAATAGTATTGAAGACCATCAGATTTAGTTTCGAGCTGATCCACACTAGCACCACGAATTTCCACAATTAGATTACCTTCATTAGCTGACGAATACCGAGCTTCACGAATACACGCATGGAGATCACTAGAGATACGAATAGCATTGACATACATTCTACGGCTAAGAGCGTCGGCCACTACGTTCGCCTTGCCAGCGTGATAGCGAATTTCGCAGTCGTAGTCGTTAAGTAGTTCTACCCAACGTCTTTGTCGCCTGTTCAATTCCTTTTGGTCAAAGATATGTTGGAGGCTCTTATGGTCAGTGAAGACCACACATTTAGTACCATACAGGTAGTGTCGCCAGATCTTTAACGCAAAGACAACTGCACCAAGCTCTAGATCGTGAGTAGTATAGTTTTTCTCATGTACCTTGAGTTGACGAGAGGCATAAGCAATAACCTTGTCCCGCTGCTTGAGCACACAGCCCAATCCACGGTTTGAGGCATCACAATATACTACGAAGTCGTCATTCCCATCGGGTAGAGTAAGTACAGGAGCGTTACACAAAAGGGTCTTAAGAGTCTGAAAAGATTCCTCTTGCTCGGGACCCCAAGCAAAAGGTCTCTCTTTTTGAGTCAATGAGGTGAGAGGTACAGCAATCTTAGAAAAGTCTGAGATGAATCGGCGGTAATAACCTGTGACAACCCTCACCAAACCAGGTATCCGTACGAATTAATTAATATTTAATTAATGCTTAATTACTGTGCTTGCTTACAACTGTGGTTAAACTGCTTCTTGATTTCTGATACATACATACTCATGCATCACATTTTATACTGTCACTCTATTATTTACACACAAACATCAGTGACAACCTTGATGCACAAAAGCACAGTTAGCACACTAAACGGATAACCCAGTAAACATGCTGACATTGCCAGCACTAGACAGATATTGTCTCTGAGGCCAGTATGAGCCGGGAATAGATTACAACACTAGTAGGGAGTGTAGGGAGGTAAGGATTGTAGAACTGCGTCAGTAGGTGATAGTTATAGTGACTGGATGTGCCTAAAACATGCTCTAACTACAAAATTCTGCACTTTATTACAAAATTCAGCATTTAAGTTAACTAGTAAAGTGCAAAAACATGGGAAAATAATACTAGACACTTTCCAAAGTGTCGGGAATTCATTGTGTCACTAATAATAATAGTAATGACACTCTAAATGCTTAATTAGCACTTTAACGGATTAATATCCAACCGAACAACCAGACTTTACCCGGAACATAAAAATATTGTCAATGACATTGTTTATCATTTTCTGAGCTAGTTAGGGTCCCCGAACACCCGTTATATTACATAACACACTAGTAACTAACTTAAGGTTCTAATTAACATAACTAGACACTAACTATTTGGTTCAAATCAAACCATAACCCCTCCCCTCCCTTCAACTGAACGGTCCCATAGGAGACACACTTCTTACAATTTTGATTATTTTAATTGCCTATGTTCCATATCTAACCTACACATTATACCATGGTTAATTAAATTGGATGGTTTATAAGAATGTACAAGAGATCACCTTCATTCACATCAAACACTTCTACACAAAATTGCACTCTCTCTCCCTCTCCTCTTGTGTTCGGCCGAAAGCTCACACACACCCACCATCACCTTCAAATTTTGATCTTGCTATTCCACAAACATCCTAAGGTGCAAGAGTTCATACAAGGAGGCTCGGTGCTTACGAAATCTCAAGGACCTCACCACGTCGCTTTTATCCACCTAGTTTTCGCTTTGATTCTTCCCTAGCCTTGAGCTAGTAGTAAGTGCTTCTAAACACTTCCTTGTTCATGATTAAAGTGGTTAATAAGAATTTTAACGGTTAAAACTCGAGAACACTTAAGATCAAAGCATAAAGTCTTGTAAGAATGATGAACTAGTTGGTTAAAGAATAAATAATGGTGTAAATCTTATGAATCTTGTTTTGTTGTGATTATTTTATGTTGTTGGTTGCTAGAAGTGGAACGGATCGTCATCTAACCACGCTAGATCATGTTCAAGGAACATGAACTAGCAATATGTAAAGTGTAAAAGATACAAGATGATGAACCTTTCCACACATAAACATGAACTTGTGTAAAAATGATTTTTCTTGTAAAATAGAGTTTTAAACTAGTAGATCTAGAGATCTACAAGTGGTATTTTCGAAGAACCAAGTGTAAGATGCAAATCATGTTTAAAAGCCGGATCTTTCATGGACTAAAAGCATTTTTGTAAACAAACAAGTGTGTAAACACTTGTGTGACAAAAGGATTTAACAAAGAAATATTTTCGTAATTTTTTACTAAGAAGTTGTAAAGTTACATTTTCTTTAAAAATAAAGTTTGTCAAGAAACCGATTTATTTTTGAAGATAGAAAGATCTACTAAAAATGTTGGAAGGTTACTACATAATTTTACACGACTTACGAGTTCAGGTGTTTGCGATTTATACTTGTTCTGACTGGTTTGATGTTTAGATATTGTATTTTGATGATTGGAAATTGATTGATTGAATTTTGAAAAGAAAATGATACGCTAGTAAGCGTGGCCACCTCCAGTTACAGAGGAAACTCTGGCGATTTTTTTCCAGAAAATAACACTTAGAAATATTTATGTAACAAGTGTTCATGAATATATATTTTTAACTTGTTTTCAAAATATAAATTTCGCCATGATTTTTATTACAAAATAACCAGGTGTCGGAGGTGGATTTTCGTAAAGGAAACTTGTTAAATATATATTGAGAATATATATTTCATTATAAAACGCTTGTGTGATTTTATGATTATTTTGTGAACTATATGTATATTATTTTTTAGAGTAAAAATAATATAACTGGAATACATTGTGAAAGCACGACTCCAAAATAATACCAACGCTATCACAAATAAATATCTAAGTTACGCCGGTATTATTATTACCACACGAACTTTAAAACGTAACTTATGTATTTTCGAAAAATACTCTTAAATGTGTATTTTGACAAAGTATTATTTTGGAAATTGTATGAAGTAAAATATAATATTTTTGGGAAAAATATGTATATTTTGGAGATAAAATATTTTAGACAAATGAATAAAAATATATTTTATTAAGTGAGACTTAATAATATATGTTTGGAATTACAAAAACGCACATGTATTAAAACCCCCATCCTTGAGAAGGAATGTAATTATTAAATAATTAAGAAGCGGAAATACAAAATAGTTGCCTAACTATTTCCAAAAAACGTTAAACCTTAAGCCAAGGCACGGCCGTCCGTCTAATAGAAGTTAGTACATGTAGGTCATCACGCAGCAGGTTGATTGGGAGATACTATTTCGAGACGCACTTCAGTGAGTTCATGTCCTCCCTTTTCTCTTAAGTGTTTTCAGTTTTTATACTTCGGGGGTGAAATACATGTTACTATGATTACGAATACTTTTTACATGGTATGGTTAGCGTAAGGAGGGTTACTACTTAGATCATGTGAGTGGGTAGGCGGGAACTGGAGGCCATTAATCCTCATTGTAGGACCGAGGGTTAGTAGCGGTAGATCTATCTGGGTGTAGCGAGCCCAACCCCTGAGTCCGCTGAATGAACCAGGTGGTGACTTTGTACCCGACGCACAAATCTGCTAGGTTTGAGTCTTCCTACAACACTTCACACATATCATTGGCTTTGCAACCCAATGGTGATCTCTTTTTCCTTAATTGCTACATACAAGGGATTTTCAAACATACTGACATTTTTACAAGGGTTTATACAAACTCACTTACACATGAACTCGCTCAACTTTATGTTGACTTTTCAAACTACATGTATTTCAGGGAACTAATGGATCTGGCACGGTATGCACATATTTTCAAGCTGCGTTTGAATAATGAAGTCATCCAGGGTTTAGAAGGTGTAACCTCTTCCTGGACGGGTTACATACCCCTAAACCTAGTATTGTTTAAAGTCTTTTGCTAAGTCTTTATGAACTCAATTAAATCAAGTTAAGGTTTGTAACTTATTTTGTGATTGTTGAAAATGGGATTTTTCTAAACTTTATTAATGGATGAATATCTCATGTTTTTATCATATAGCATTGTTATGATTGTTGCTATGGTATTAAGAAGTCACACCAAATAAACCCACGCTTCCGCAAAGCCAGGGTGTGACAGCTTGGTATCAGAGCCTCGATCATAGCGAACTAGGATTCTTTCTCGAGTCTAGACTATGATCATCAGGGCTCTCACGAAAACGTTTTCAAACACTTTTACATTGCATAAACTATACGTCCAGATCCAGGGAACAAACCTTTTTTTACAAACAAAAAGGCACAAATACACATTTCCAAATTTAAATTTATAGCTCAGTCGGGGAGACTGAGGGAGTCCAGTCGGGGAGACTGGGGAAAGATTGGTCGGGAGACCAGGAATTAGGTCGGGGAGACCAGGAATTAGGTCGGGGAGACCAGGAATTAGGTCGGGGAGACCAGGGATTTGGTCGGGGAGACCAGGGATTTAGTCTTAGAGACTGGGAATTCAATCTGAGAGACTAGGAAGTTCAGTCTGAGAGGCTGAGAAGATAGTCTAGGGAAGACTAGGATGATTACATGCGCACATTATTACTGCTTAATTGATGATTATTGATATACGTGCACACGTGGTGAATATTTGCATACACTAATTGTTAATAACTACTATGGGTATACATGCTATGACTATTATGTACCGGCCCACATGTTACCCTATTTAGAAAGCGAGTTATCAGACATTGATAACCCTACGGCCACCGCCACGGATAAGGAGACTGCATCTGCGCTAGAGATATTTACGGCAGACACTGAGAGTGATCCTGATATGCCGACCAAGGACGAGGACGACTTCCAACAGACCGCGCCACCAGATTTTGGTGATACTTTACCATTGCGGGTGGTTTCTCTGACAAGAATCCTTCTGTCACTCTTATTTCAGTCCATGACCCCTTCGTTACTGGCCATCCCGCAGGTAAGCACACCATGGCTCCAATCCTCGACAATGCACCTCCTGTGGACATTCCTTCCGAAGGTTGGCTACTCGACGAACGATTGATGATGACGTAGACCTGATTACTGATGGTCCTCCTGCTGACACCCATGATGATGGAAAATTAAATGAAAACATTGTTACTAATTGCACATTTTGAGATCCCTGTTGTCAAGCTACCCTCTGATTCTAGTATACACTCGATATCAGGCTCCTTTGAGTCTGTGACGTTTTACAGCCTTACAGATGGCCGGATTACATCTTTCTACTACCGACACGGACGACAACACCGTTATGACTGCTACACTAACACCTGTTCGAGGCACCACACCGTTACACAACCCAGAGCCTGCTTTTGAGCTAGCTTCAGTACCTTTTGGGTCAGCTCGATGTTGCACCTGCCGAACCTACACCTTTACGTGATCATGATCCTGTTCCTTTTAGCCACTAATGCAGCTCCTCTTCCCTTATGAAGACCGACGTCCATTGCGCCAACGAGCCTGTCGCTTCCTTTCAAAACATACCCGCACCCCAGGAAGGTACTCCAGGTCAGCACCCGCGTGACGATTCCTATTGCCACCACAGCATTTTCTACGACCTCACAGGCCACGCCGTCTGATGCATTCATCTCTACATCGCTGGACAAACCGTTTCGATGGTTCCTATAATGCACTATGCTAAATTTTAGACCCTTACCATCCCACGCTTTATGGAGGCCACACACGGGATGAGTACATCTGTTACATCAGCTGCAGTTTGAGGATATAAGTCACAGAATGTTGGGGCTTGAGCTGACACCACAATTGGTAACTTCAAATGCAAAACATTACATAACCGAAAACATGATTTAAGTGTCTACATCACAAGACAACATTTTGTCAGAAAAGTGTATGTAAGACACCACGTCCTCCACCCAGTCTATTGCCAGCATACTTTGATTCGCCACATACATCCAGGTTCCTTTTGCGCTCTCGACCGATGCTATTACACCGTTCCCAAGATTCTGATACTTAATTCTTTACTATCGGGCGGCAGATTAGTTAACTACTACGATATATATATACAAGTTCGAGGAGGAGTTTACGCATGCTAGCGGTCACTTTTCCTTCCTCCTCCACCTCAGTCACCAGTATAGTTGGTTTCTAGACTATGCGGATTGCACTACACTTGGGTAAAGACACTTTGCGGAGACTTTTGAGGACCACTTCTGATTACGAACTTTTGATGCACTAATATACTTGTTGGACAAGGGTAGGGTGACCCTGTGTCCCTTTCGATGTGATACATTTTGTAAAACACAGTGATTGTGGCCGGAGGATAATGAAAGCCCGATCATCTTTAAACACGCGACAATACATATGACTAATGACTAACGAAAAACTCTGTCGCTATGTCTCCACTAAGCACGCTGTTGATCTACATATTTGTGCTATAGCTATAATGCTACATGCTTACTTGCTACATTCCTATTTACTAGTTGTGCAATACTTATGATAATATGTGATTCAATGTTATAACGACTGCGTATATGCATATACGTAATACACCCCTGGGGTCTTATTCGTTGAATAGAGACTTGTGTGCTCGCGTCCTTCACAAGACCTGACCTAACCGACTTTCTTCTAGGAAGATGTCGTCTCAAGGGAACACCGATATCAACCACCCTCTACCTACAACAGAGGAGGAAATGCAAGAGCGCCTCTTACAGGCCATCGCACGGTACGAGGCCCGTCGCTCCGATTGCAGCAGAGGTACCTCAGGAAATAACCCTCCCAACGGTAATGTCTAGTCCTTTAAGACACATTACAAAACGTTTGGACATTTCCACGAGAGCCTTGCTAAGGCCTTACGCGAATAATGTTGCTTACATCGCAGGCTGCACCTACAAGCAGTTCTTGGACCACAAACCTCGAGAGTTCGACAGCACTGGGGGTGCCTTAGCCTTCGTGCGCTGGGTTGAAAAGACAGATTCTGTTTTACGATTGAGCAAATGTGACCCCGAACATCAAGTCAAGTATATAACTGGACTATTGGTGGATGAGGCTCTGTCATGGTGGAACCATCAAGTTCGGACAATGGGCGAGACCGCTGCGTATGCTATGACGTGGGACGAGCTGAAAGATCTGATGCGTAAGAGATATTGCTCGAGGGCAGAGGTCCAGAAGTTGGAAACAGAACTGTGGAACTTGAAAATGGAAGGACCAAAGATAGCGGAGTATGTGCAGAGATTTAACGAATTATCACAAGTTGCCTTACTCCTGGGGGCACCGGAGTTTAAGAGAATTGAACAGTTCATAAGGGGATTGGCATCTCAGATTCTAAGCCTGGTAACAACATCAAAACCTTCAACGATCACCGAGGCTATCAACATAAGCATGTGTAACACTTCGAAAATTTACGTTCTATAATGTGTTGACACGTGTCATAGGTTTGAACGTGTGAAAGAATGTTCTTGAAGGACTAAAATTGACAAACAATGAAACTGTGTAAGTATAAGGGTTCAAAGTGTCAACAATGAATAAATATACTTTACAATAACCCTACATGATGTTTATAACCTTAAACGAATGGATCATGGATCATACGAAGCGAATTGTGAAAGAAAGTGAGAGATTACAAACTACAGGGGTTAAATGTGTCAACATGTTTAAGATATACCTCTGAGTGACCTTTTAGCAAACCCGAAGCCTTGTAACGATTAATTATGCTCACTAGAATGTACCATAAAAATTTCACCAAGTTTCGTTACCGTATGAGAAAGTTGTGATAAAATTCGTGTGTGAGGGTTAGAATCGTTAACATTGAAATTTAGGGCTTTTCGGGTGATCACAAAGTTACCCGGGGACTTAACAAAGATGGTATAAGCCCTAAAGCCCCCATATGTCAATATTGAAGCCTCATAATGCAAGAATTGTAGTGAAAACGACCTTTCGGGGGACCAAGGACCAAAGTGCAATACAAGAAAACATGTTTAACCTGATCAGAAGGGCCATGCGGCCCGCCTACGATATAACAAAATCTCAAGCGGGCCGCCTGAGACTGCCAGATGCAGAAAAAACTCACAGGTGGCTGTTCCAGCCTTCTAACCGACTTAAACCTCAGGATTTCGATTCTATGGGCTGCCTAAAGTGGTTTATAGCCTATAGAAGACACATGTTCACATCTTGGATCATCCTAGACTTGCTTGGCAACAATCTAAGGTGATTACAAACACTAGATAAGGCCTCATTTTGTCAACTTTGTGTTCATCCATTCCCATTCATCATCTGAACGTTTCTGGAGCATAAGGACCATTCTCAAGCATCCTAAATCGATCATTAGACTTGTGTAAGTATGCTTAATCTTCTCTATTTCAGTTATGCTTAGTTTATAGCCTAGAAATCAAACCGTCGTAACTACGGTTTGACTTAACGATAAAACACAAACGGTCCAGGGTTTTGTCGAAACGAAAGTTGTTATAAGTTGGTAATCATGTGGGCTTTAAACCCTTAAAAGGGCACCCACTGATTCCAATCCTAACTAGGTTGATTGTCGAGTCAATGGTAATTAGAAAAAGTCAACATAAGTGTTATTTTCGATTTAACGCATGATTAACGATGTAAAAGGCGTATAACCTATTTTATCATTCTTATAACCTGATAATAAGTATAAAAAAAACTTGTCTACGCTTGTTTGATTCGACAACTTTCTGTTTTGAACCGATTCGGAACCGAAAGACGCAAAAGTTTGACTTTTGCTTTGACCTCAGTTCTGACCCAGTTTTGATAGGTTTAGACATGCCTTAAAGTTCCATCAGGACCTAGTTAAATGTGTGTATAAGCCTCTGCGTTTATACCACATAAATCCTTAATTGTCCGACGTTTCCGTTAATCGCCTAAATATTGACCGTAATGCCCTTATGATCATAAAACTAGATTTTTGAAGACGTGAAAGGACAATAACCTTTGTTACTGATTATTAATCATGTCCCTAAAATTTCACATCAATCGGAGGTCTAGATTAGGAGTTATGCTTAATGACGTATTTATAACGATTCTTAGTAATTAAACGACGTCATTAGCATAAAACCTATCTAAACCCAATCTTTGACACCAAAAATTTTACCCACTTATGTAATATAATATTTTGGGATTTTTGAATATTTTTAATTATTTTTTAAACTGATCATAAGCTAGGATTAATGCCTTAATTCGGTTAATACCGAATATACCCTTTTCGGCCATAAAATGAGTTTTTCAAATCCTTTTGATGCCAATCCAATTGCTACTGATTTTAAATAATAAATGGAGTGTTTTGAACCTGTTTAACTGATCAGAAAACTCAAAATCCTATTTTAACCCGTACGTCGCTTAAAACGGCTTTATACGCGTATTATACGCATAGTTAGGGTTTAAAACTATTTTGGCATATAAGACTTATAACCAAATGTTATAACCTGTTAAAATAAACCATTTTACTGATTTAATCAGACCCGGATCACAGAAGATAAATTAATTCCTTTTATAATCTTTAAAATGACCAAAATACCCCTACGGGGCTTAATATGAGATTAAACTCGTTTTGGGCATAACGGAAGGTATCCTACTGATATCACAACATATTTAAGGCATGTTAACTTAGGAAACCTATTTAGGACTCTCATGGTTACCCGTTACGCTTCATACGCGTTCGGTTCGGTTTATGTAACTAGTTTACATAAATTAGCCGAAACGGGTCAAACCTTATCGGTTTTATCTCAAAATCCAGAATGTGTATAATATACCCATATTAAGCAAGTCTTCAAACTTGTCGGGTCTAAATCACATTCTATCTGGTCTTCGCTTAATCGTGCGTACGAACCGTATCTTTAAAACTAACCGGTCTAAGCTTAAGCTTAACTAAAGACCCGTTAGGATTCTAATAGGTTATTATAAACCTTCGTTCCAGATTAGGAGAACCGGTAAAAGATACTTGCACTCGCTGATTTTGATTTATACTTGCTCAGGTAAATACTTTTAACTTATTTCCCTATACGGGCTTGGGGTACGGTATATAAAATACCGCTTGGTCGGACATTGAATCTTTAATTGTATGATGGTTAAAGTATTGAGATGTTTCGTTTAAATTGTTTTGTTTTCTTAAAGCCCTTGGGGGTTAATGACCGTGTCCCGGATATCCCTGGCATCATTTTACGAAATGGCCACGACCTTAGCACTCAGGTGTAGGCGTACACCTGTCAGTGTCTCATTAAATAAAGTGGTGTGTCTATTGATCTTTAACCCGGCTTGATCCGGGCTACTGAACGCATAAGAAACATGTAAATCTTTTACAAGTATTATATTCTAATAATTATCCCAAGTTATAAAATATTATTTGTGCCTTGTGCCTTAAATGCATTTTCATAAACTCTTTTCAAAATGAGTCAGTTGATTGTATTTACCAGTGTAAACTGACGTATTTTCTCAAAAAGGTTAAGTGCAGGTACTACGCGTAATAGGCTGGCTTTTCTCCTAGCATCCACAATAAGTCTCGCAAGCTTGGATGTCATAGACTGTTGAACATTGCTTCCTTTTTATTTTTGATCTACCTGTGGATTTATATTCGACTACTTGTGATACTTAATATTACAATATTGTTTGGTTGAATTAAATCTATACTTTGCTTCCGCAGTGCATTTAAATATTGTGTTGTTTGACTATTATGTTGCCAACCACGTCACAATACTCCCCTACCGGGCCCACCAGTAACACGTGGAAAATCGGGGTGTGACAGGTTGGTATCAGAGCCAACACTGAGTGAATTAAACACTAGCCTTTTGTGTTTAATCTCAGTTACACAATTGCACATTCCTAAATCTTCGAGTCTAGACAAAGAACTTAGGAATAATCCAAAATGTTTTTATTTTAATTTAAATTTTGTCCTTTATTTTTCCTTGTCGTTACCTTTGTTATATTAACAGGTTTAGCAATGCCGCCAAGATTCAGGCGAGGAGATCGAGGAAAGGCGCCGATCAGCGCCCCTAACGACCACGAGGCCGGGCCTTCAGGCCGGCGAACTCCTTCTGCTACAAGGAGTATAGATCCGCGAGAACCTTGGAGGATCTATGAGGAGCCTGCCAGACAATCCACGTCACATAGCTCCACGCCTCCATATTATCACTCTTTTGGGCCTCAGTCCGAGAATGAGCCCAACAACCCGCAATCTTCATACATACCGTTACAGCGATCCGCATCGCAAGATTCCTTCCGCGACCCTACTCCTGTTTTTCAGGGCCAGGTTAACCCAGCAGAGTACCTACCAGAACAAGTAGGCTTTAACCCACTAGGGCCGGAGGATCACTTTTCTGGTGATCAAGATATGGACGAGGACACAGATCCCGTCGAGGCTTCAACCGGATCCCTGAACCATCCTTTTGTGATCTCAGACGGTTCGTCTTTTCACGGAACACCATACCAAGGTCCGGATAGTCACATGGCACGGTTCGAACGATGTGAGTGGTACTATACACCATCTGAACACTCATCGCCTCACCAGCAGCCGCCACAGTAGCAGCAAGATCCCTCTGGGGATCCACATTTCGAGGCAGTCACGCCACCGCCTCCACCGCCGCCAGTTCATCTAGAGCCTCCAGAACCGCCAAGACGTAGGAGGACTGGCGCACGGATGTCAGCACGAGGAGGGGAGTTTCATTTCAGTACCCCTCAACACTCTAGCGGCAGCCACTACCCGCCTATATATGAAGACCCACAAGTGGGTGGACCTTCAGTTCCAGTTTCAGAGGTGAATTCGGCACCTATTGCACCGCCATCACCGGGTTTTGGCCACCCTATCCCTGCTTATACTGCTCCGGCAGCTTACAACCCTTACGGACTGCCAGCATACCATAACTATAACTATGCCGAGGCCGACCCATACCTAGTGGCAGCAAACTACCTTGCCCAAAATCCTGAGGGACCATATGGAACCCCTTGGGGAATAGGACATCCAGCTAGAGGGTATTAAGTACCTCCTCAGCCGCCGCCACAGTACCAGCCACCACGGTTTTCTCCACCAGAGCAGGAGGATCTCCGTCAAAGACTGGGCAGGGTTGAGCGAGACCTCCAGAGAGAGCGTAAGAAGAATGAGGGATTTATGAGTGGCTTGGCAAATTTGCTGAAGGGAAAGAAGAAACGGGATCGTTAAATCCCAATATGTATTATTGTATTTCCTTGTTTAAATCAAGTCTCTACGTGGACATTTATTTATGTGTGTATGTAGTCCCTGCGTGGACATCTACCTTTGTACTTAGTCCCTACGTGGACTTGTCTCTATTAGTCCCTGCGTGGACATTTACTTTTGTAAACCGTCCCTGTGAGGACATGTATTATCTGTATAGCTCTTGCGTGGGCATGTGTTTATGTGAAAAGTCCCGTTTAGGGCAAAGTGTACTACTTTTAAATTTGAATGGAATGTAAGTTTATAAATTTCATCTTTGCTATGTTATGCATAATTAAATTATATATGAAATAAATAAATCGGAATCATTCCTTTTAAAATCTATCTGCCTATGTTATTTTAATTTAGGATCTTAAAGGTGCAACCTAGCCTGCATGTCATTTTAAGACCTGGCCAAGATGGTAAAACTCGTTAAAAAGATTCAAATCCCTGTTAACATCTGAAAACATGTTAACACTCCTGGCAGACTTGATTCATTAAAAACACACGTGTTATTATTATATATGGATCTTTTCAAAGATTCCAAACCCATCTAAATGATCTCTGAATCATGGGTTAAATCATTAATAAATATGATTAGTTCTTTTTACCATCCATTGGTAATGGAATGCCTACGGGCCCTTCTCATTTTCATATGAGACAAAAGACAGTATTAGTCTGTGACCCTGTCTGATAAAGGTAATGAACTTTGTTCAAACCTTCATGCTTTGATTCTCTGAAATCGTAGCTTATGATCTAAATTGTCCCTGTGACTAAGCCTTATGTGCTAATAAAACTGTTATTGTTTTATAATTAGGATAAAATATATTTGAAATCCTAAATTTATGTGAGTAATAAATTAACCATATATGGTCTATGTTTACCACGGTTAATAAATTGCCATAAAAGACAATTCTATAATAAACTCACCAATAAATTGATGTCAATATGTAACAGTTCAAGCTAAATGGCAGACTCAAATGAGCTCAACAGTCACCCAGGGAGAGAGCATGATAATGCCCGAGTAAATGTAGCGGGTGCAGAATTACAGGCAATGATAGATAATGCCGTTAATCGAGCTATGGATAGACAGCTCCATGAATCAGGTGGTACCCATGCAAGGACCCAATCTGCACCACACTCTAGAACACCCTCCAGGACTCACACTGCCCACAACAGTAATTCTCACCACTCATCAAACCAGAGGAGTGCTCCATCCCAAAGAGTCATACGGAATCAAGAACCCCGTAATAAGGGTTGCTCCTATAAGTACTTCGTTTCATGCAAACCCAGGGATTTCACTGGGGAAAAAGGAGCGGTAGATTGCATGACTTGGATGGACGAAATGGATACGGTTGTGGATATTAGTGGTTGTGATAATAGGGATATTGTTAAATTCGTGTCACAGTCTTTCAAGGGAGAAGCATTAGCTTGGTGGAGATCTTTGATCCAAGCTACAGGGAAAGTCCCGTTATACAATATGACCTGGGAACAGTTCATGACATTAATCAAGGAAAATTTCTGCCCTCAACACGAGGTTGAGAGAATTGAATCTGACTTCTTGTCGCTGGTCATGAGAAACCTAGACTGTCAGGCCTACCTTACCAGTTTCAACACTTTGTCAAGGTTGGTTCCATATTTGGTAACTCCGGAACCTAAACGTATAGCTCGATTCATTGGGGGTTTGGCCCCGAAGATCAAAGCAAGTGTGAAGGCTTCCAGACCAACTACTTTTCGGTCTGTAGCGGACATATCATTGTCTCTTACCTTGGATGCGGTCAGGCTGAGATCGCAGAGGAACACTGATACCGAAAAGAGGAAGCGTGAGGATGACAACTCACGACGTTCAGACAAGAAGCAGAAGGGAAACAATGACCATAAGAAGGGGTCAGGATTTAGGAAGGATGGTCAGCAGTCGGGTGAAAAACCCAAATGCAAAATCTGCAAGAGACAGCACTTCGGAAAGTGCAGGTATGAATCAAACTCGAATTCACAATCGAAATCTTTTGCATGTGGCTTGTGCAAGTCCAAGGAACACAAAACCTTGGATTGCAAAAAGATAAAGGATGCGACCTGCTACGGTTGCAATGAAAAGGGGCACATCAAGAGCAATTGCCCAAAATACGCCAAGAAGCCCGAAGAGACTAAGAAGACCAATGCTAGGGTCTTCAGGATGGATGCTAAGGAAGCCGTCAAGGACGACAATGTGATAACAGGTACCTTTCTCGTAAATGATGTTTATGCGAGAGTGTTATTTGATTCAGGCGCTGATAAGTCGTTCGTAGATAATAAGTTTTATGAATTGTTGAAATTACCGGTTAAGACTTTAAGTGTGAAGTATGAGGTGGAACTAGCAGATGGCACTTTAGAAACCGCTTCAACCTTATTAGATGGATGTTTCATATCCATTAAGAACCACTCTTTTCCTTTGTCCCTACTTCCTTTAAAACTAGCCGGTTTTGACATAGTTTTGGGTATGGACTGGTTATCTCATAACCAGGCCCAGATTATTTGCAATAAGAAACAAGTGAGGATCAAGACTCCGTCTGGTGAATCACTTACTATCCAGGGAGATACCCAGTATGGGCTACCCGAGAAAATGTCTATGCTCAAAGAGTCTAAGTGTTTGAAGAAGGGTTGTGTCATCTACTTGGCACAAGTGATAATTGGTGAGCCGAAGCCCAAGATTGGGGATATCCCCGTCATTTCTGAATACCCCGAAGTATTTCCTGAAGAACTACCTGGTTTGCCACCAGATAGGCAAGTAGAATTCAGAATTGACATTATTCCTGGATCAGCACCAGTTGCAAGGGCGCCTTATAGGTTGGCACCAACAGAGATGAAAGAATTGAGAACGCAGCTAGATGATTTGCTAGCCAAAGGTTTCATCAAACCTAGTTCGTCTCCTTGGGGAGCACCAGTTTTATTTGTCAAGAAGAAGGATGGATCGATGCGTCTGTGCATCGACTACCGCGAGCTTAATAAGGTCACTATCAAGAATAGGTATCCTTTGCCCAGAATCGACGATCTGTTCGATCAACTACAAGGGGCAAGTTTCTTCTCGAAGATTGACTTGAGGTCAGGCTACCATCAATTGAAGGTTAGAGATGAAGACGTGCACAAAACAGCATTTAGGACTCGTTATGGTCATTACGAGTTCCTAGTGATGCCTTTTGGGCTCACTAATGCACCGGCCGCATTCATGGATCTCATGAATCGCGTTTGCAAACCGCACTTAGATAAATTCGTCATTGTCTTCATCGACGACATTCTCATCTACTCAAAGAACCAAGCTGACCATGAGAAGCATCTTCACTGCATTTTGGAACTACTTCATAAAGAAAAGCTCTATGCCAAGTTCTCGAAGTGTGAATTTTGGCTTCGAGAAGTCCAATTTCTTGGACATGTTGTTAGTAAGCGTGGTATCCAAGTAGATCCCGCTAAAGTTGAAGCTGTCATGAATTGGCATGAGCCAAAGACGCCTACAGAAATACGTAGCTTCCTAGGTTTGGCAGGATACTATAGGCGATTCATTGAAAACTTCTCAAGGATTGCTGCACCCCTGACTTCGCTGACACGTAAGAAGATTAAGTTTGACTGGGGTCCTAAGCAGCAGGAATCCTTCGATATTCTGAAATAAAAGTTGAGCAATGCTCCAGTACTGACATTGCCTGATGGAATCGAGGAGTTTGTAGTTTACTGTGATGCATCACACACCGGGATGGGATGTGTGCTTATGCAGAAAGGCAAAGTCATTGCCTATGCTTCACGCCAGTTAAAGGTGCACGAAAAGAATTACACCACCCATTACTTGGAATTGGGTGCCGTTGTATTCGCACTAAAACTGTGGAGACACTACATATATGGAATCAAATGTGTGATCTATTCTGATCACAAGAGTCTTCAATATCTGTTCAACCAGAAGGACTTGAACACGAGGCAACGCCGTTGGATGGAAACTCTGAATGATTACGATTGTGAAATAAGATACCATCCCGGCAAGGCGAATGTAGTCGCCGATGCCTTGAGTCGGAAGGAGAAGTTGAAACCCATCCGAATCAATGCCAAGCGCATGGAAGTAAAGAACAATTTGATAGAAAGGTTGTTAGCTGCACAGAAGGAAGCTGTGTTGGAAGCTAACTATCCTAACGAAAAGCTAGGAGTAACTGAGGAGCAGTTATCTCTTAGTAAGGATGGAATTCTTAAATTGAATGGACGGATATGGGTTCCAATTTATGGAGGACTCCGAGATGTTATCCTCCAGGAAGCCCATAGCTCTAAATACTCCGTTCATCCTGGAGCTGATAAAATGTACCAGGATCTAAGGGCAAACTATTGGTGGATAGGCTTGAAGAAGTCTGTAGCTACCTATGTAGCTAAATGCTTGACGTGTGCGCAAGTCAAGGCAGAATATAAAAAACCGTCAGGTTTGCTACAACAACCTGAACTTCCTACTTGGAAGTGGGAAATGGTAACTATGGATTTTATCACCAAGTTACCCAAGACAAGGAAAGGAAATGACACCATCTGGGTGATAGTTGACCGACTGACTAAGTCAGCACATTTCCTACCCATTAAGGAGAACTACAGCTCCGATATGTTAGCCCAACTGTACGTGGATAAGATTGTAGCTTTACATGGCATACCTGTGTCTATTATCTCTGACCGAGATACTAGATACACGTCACATTTTTGGAAAAGCTTCCAACAATCTTTGGGCACACGTTTGAACTTTAGTACGGCTTACCATCCTCAGACAGACGGTCAGAGTGAGCGTACTATTCAAACGTTGGAAGACATGCTTCGCGCATGTGCAAATGACTTGGGTGGTAGCTGGGATAAGCACCTACCATTAGTCGAATTCTCCTACAACAATAGCTACCATACCAGCATTAAGGCTGCGCCTTTTGAGGCATTATACGGTAGAAGGTGTAGATCACCCATTTGTTGGGCAGAAGTTGGAGATGTCCAATTATCAGGACCTGAGATAGTGTTCGAAACGACGGACAAGATTGTTCAGATTCGTGACCGTCTCAAAGCTGCCCGGGATAGGCAGAATAGTTACGCTGATCCAAATCGTAAGGATTTTCACTTCGAAGTAGGTGACAAAGTCCTACTTAAAGTATCACCCTGGAAGGGAGTGATGCGATTTGGTAAGAAAGGCAAGCTAAGCCCGAGATACATAGGACCTTTCGAGGTTATCGAACGTTTCGGGTCAGTTACCTACAAGTTGAACTTACCGGAAGAGCTCAGTGGAATTCATAATGTGTTCCACATCTGCAATCTGAAGAAGTGCTTCGCTGACGAATCACTGGTCATACCCCATACAGATGTGCATATAGATGAGAGCTTGAAATTTGTGGAAAGACCATTGTCGATCGAGGATCGACAGGTTAAGAAGCTTCGAAGGAAGCAAGTACCGATTGTAAAGGTCAAATGGGATGCCCGTAGAGGTCCCGAGTATACGTGGGAGGTTGAGTCCACAATGAAAGAAAAGTACCCTTATCTGTTTCAGTAAATCTCGAGGTCGAGATTTCTTTTAAGGGGGTGAGGATGTAACACCTCGAAAATTTACGTTCTATAATGTGTTGACACGAGTCATAGGTTTGAACGTGTGAAAGAATGTTCTTAAAGGACTAAAATTGACAAACAATGAAACTGTGTAAGTATAAGGGTTCAAAGTGTCAACAATGAATAAATATACTTTACAATAACCCTACATGATGTTTGTAACCTTGTTAGTGCATTTATCTGTCTATCGCCTCTGTCAATCTAGTCCGTAGTGAAAAACGGAAGAAAACGAGAATTACATTGTTATTTTAGAATTAGTTAGTCAAAAAGGCAAGGTGGCATAACTGTAATTAATGAGATTCCTCATTAAATCCCTTGGCCTATAAATAGATCTCTAGGGCTTCTAGTTTAGAACTTTTGCCATTTTCACATCTTGGAGAGCTAGAGGCTAGAGAGAGAAAGCTAGAGAGAGAAAGTTTATCGTTTGTGATTCAGTTGCTGTACGTTATCAGATTTTATCAAAGAATCACGTTTATATTACGTCATGTGTGTTTAGGTCACGTTCGTGTACGGATTCCGCACGTTTCACGTTCGTTTCGCAATCGTTTCGGAGTCAAACCGGTCCTAACAAGTGGTATCAGAGCAAGGAGCTCGATTGCTTGATCAAACACATTGATTCGTACCTGATTTCAGCAGATTCAGATTTGAATTTCACCGATTTCTTCATATTTTTCACATTCATCACGTTTTTCACAGTTTTTCGTCAAATTGAATGGGTTTTACTGGTCCGAATCGGCTGATATTTTAGTATGATGTGCGAAAATAGTTGATAAACAATCCTACCAAGTTTCAGATTCAAATTCCTTGTCGTTTAGGAGAAATCTGAATTTTTGTGTCCGAGTTCGTAACATACAGCACTATTTCGCTTGAAACAGCAAGATTACAGCAAGGTTTCGCTTGAAATTCAAGCGAAATCCTTAATCAGTTAGATTTCGCTTCAGAACTAAGATTTCGCTTCAAGAACTGATCATTTGAGATTTCGCTTGAACAGAAGAACATTTGATTTCGCTTCAATACATAACATTTGATTTCGCTTCAAGACATAACATTTGATTTCGCTTCAAAACATTAGTCTGGGATTTCGCTTGAACAGAGAAATATCAGATTTCGCTTTAACTGATTGATTTCGCTTGAAGTTGTTGGTCAAGAGATTTCGCTTAAAGTCTGTTTTTGATTCAACTTGGGATTTCGCTTGAGTTCGCCATTTCGCTTGAAAATCGAAATTTCGTGTCGAGAACATTTCACGGCAACCGAGTGTCAGTCTATTTCAAGTTGTTTAATATTGTTTGAACTGATTGTGTTTATTTGTTTGTCTTCAGGTGATTCAAGGTTTTCATAATGGCTGAGGAATTCTTCAACTCGTTTTACAACGCGTTCGCAACCGAATCATCTGAGGTTACAAATGTTACACCAAAAACTATCACGAAGGCGTTAAATGAAAATATCAAGCATGATAACTTCTACGGAACTCACTCAAAGCCACCAACTCTTGATAGTATTGATGATTATACATGGTGGAAGGAACGCTTTATCAACTGGGCAAAGGCGTATGCTCATGAAAGTTGGTTTTGCTTGGAGTATGGGTATGAAAAACCAAAAGACGATAAAGGCGAAGATCTTGTATTCAAGAAGTTTACTAGAGAAGATAAAGCTGAATTTGGAGCTGAACAGAGAATGATAGCATTGATCCAGTCCGCAATCAGAAACGATATTTTTGCTTTACTAACTCATGACGGGTCATCTAAGTCTGTCTGGGAAGCTTTACGTGTTAAAGCTGAAGGGGGTAAACAGATTAAAAAGAACAAAATCGCTTTATTAAAGAAAGAATTTGATCTGTTTGATAACATAAAAGGAGAGTCGGTGAGGCAAATGATTGAGAGATTCTGTCATCTAAAAATTGAATTGGAAAGATTAGAGATAAACAAAACAAGAAAGGAATTGATAGACAAAGTGATTGAAGCGTTACCACGAGCTGATCAGTGGCAAACGTTTGTTTTTATTTTGAAAAATGATGCTGTGTATGATAATATTACTCTTGATGCTTTGTTTGAAAAGATTGAAAGTCATGATCTGGAACTACAAAAGCAAAACAAGATGACTGATTCTTCACATCAACAGAACGTTGGCTTGTACTACAAAAGCAGTGTGCTTTCTGATAAAGGCGTTGGTTCACCAAAAACAGCATTTAGTGGTGAAAAGATGAAAGAACCACAAACAACGTCAACAAGTCATCATTCTGGATATCATTCATCTTCAAAGACAAATTCTGATGATTCTGAAGAAATTCTGTGCAACATTGCTCTTAAACTGAAGAATTCTCCTGCAATGAGCATCAATGCAGCGAAGCAGCAAATGAGTTTCCTTGCATCTGTTTTGGAGTCATATGAAGGTCTTGTAGCTGGCAAAATTGGAAATTCCGAATTGACCAAAGAAGACTACGACCAGATTGATCCGGAAGAGATGGAACTCATTGACATCCGTTGGTGTTTAGCTAGTTGTATTCGAAGAGCTCAGAGGTATATGGAGATTACTGGAAAACAATCGCTTGGAGGTGCTTCAACAAAGCTTGGATTCGACAAATCTAAAGTGACCTGCTTCAAATGCAAGCAAAAGGGTCATTTCAAGAGAGAATGCACTAATTCTGCAGTTGGTGGAAATGAACGTCCTTTCAACGATGATTATTATCGAAAGGCGATTTATCATCGAAGCAGAGAAGAACCTAGAATGATTGAAGATAAACCCAAATCAAGAGCTTGTTTTGTAATTCACGATGATGAAGGATTTGACTGGAGCACAGTTTGTCCAGAAGAAGATCGCTTAGAAAATGTTCGTAAAACAGCTCACGGGAGAGCTATGACAGAAGAAAGAAAGTTTGTTTTTGTTGCTGAGATTCAAGATGAAAACAAAGACAAAGACATTGTTGAAGTCCATGAAGAAAAAGTTGAGATCAAAGAGAAAACTCGAGAAGAGATCTTAAGTGAGAAGACTTACAGAGAAAGAAACGTAGTTTTAAATAGAATGGATGATATGCAAGAGGAGTATGAGATGGCTGTTGGTAGCAAACGATGGGATAAAAAGAGAGAATGTTACTATAACAGAGAAGGAGAACCAGTTGTTCCCAAGAAAGACATAATCTTCGATGATGTTCTTCTTGCTGTTCCGTTGAGAGCTGAATACTATAGAAGAGTATTGAAAGATGATAAATATGCTAAGCAATATGAAAAGGATATCAGATATGCCATGTTATCGTGTCTGAGAAAAAGGGATGAAGAGAGAATGAAGAAGAATGTTGAAGAAATGGTGAACAATCTGAAGAAAGTTGCTGAAGAGGTTAAAGCAGAAACTGTTAAAGCAGAAACTGTTGAAGTTGAAGCTGTGAAGGAAATCAAAATTGAAGAAGTTGTTGTGAATGAAGAGGATAAGAAAGTTGTTACTGAAGAACAGCAAATTGAAGAAGAGGTGAAGATAGAAGAAAAGAATGAGAATTTGGAAGTTGGTGATGCTGGTGATGAAGCAAGTGTTGAAAAGAAGCAAAATGTTGCTGAGCAGACAGAGATTGCTGAAAACACCGAAGTGCCAATCACTGAGGTAAATTCTGATTCTAAAAACTTAAAACAGGTTGATCAGTGCAAGAAATGCATGGAACCGTGCAGAGCTTGTATTGAAAAAGATGAGCAATTTAGAACAAGAGATTTTGAGTTCACAAAAATTGAAAATATTTTCAAAGAAAAATGCAAAGAAATGCTAGAAAAAGAAAAAGTTTTTAAAGAAAATGATGAAAAATTTTCAGTAAAATGTAACAAATTAGAGAAAGAAAATGAAGTTTTGAAAGAAAATGTTTTAAAAATGACAAATGAATGTGAACAAAAGGAAATTGCTTGTCAAGAAATGAAGAAAGATTATGACTCAATGAAATTAGCATATGATATTATGAAAGAGTCATACGACAAAGTGAAAGATGAAATGAAATATGCTCAATCAAGAATGAATTATATGTCTGAAACAACCAAAGAACTTAAACGAATGTATTCTATAAAACAAGATGTTGTTAATTCCTATATTGAGGATGTTGCTAAGTTGAAGAGACAGATTGCTGATTTAGAACAGGATAACAACAAGTTAAAGAGTTACCACGTGTCGTCATATGTGCTTGAACGAATTTTCAATATAAAACCGGGTGATGATGAGTCTGAGCAGAACAAGAAAGGTATTGGTTCAGAGTTTCATTAAGTTCCACCACCGGGAAAATTTGCATTTTATGATGAGGAAAAGGTCGAAAAAGCTTTCAACATGGTAGATCAATTGCCAGACAACATTGACATAACCTATTCCAAATCTGATGATTCTCATGATTCAGAGGTGGTAGGTAAAGTCGTTGAAAGTGTGTTGAAAGAAGAGTCGGTTGATACAGGTAAATCTGAATCACAGGATGAAGATGAAGGAAATATTCATGATGGTTATCTGAAAAACACAAAATCCGAGGAAAATTTGAATGATGATTCAAAAGGATTGGTTTATACCATGATTGGATCGGACAAATTATTCTTAGATATTGTATTCCCGATTCAGAATGTGATTTCAGAAAAGGTTGACAAAGTTTTCAAAATGGTTGAGATTGAGAAGTCTGAGATTTCAAAGTTTGTCGGTAAGAGTCATAGAGGTTCGTATAATAAACCTGGTTTCAAAAAGAAGAACATGAAGGCTGGGTTGGGTTATAAGAAGAAACAACATCGAAACAAAAATGAAATGCCAAATTTTCAGGCAAAAATGAGTTTTGTTCAAGGAGGAAGTTTAGAAAAAGAAAAAGAACTCAAAATGAGACAGTCTAATGATGAATTCTTTGCTAAAAAGCAAAAGCAGCAACCACAGGTCAAAGATGTGTCCATGAGAACATGTTTCAAATGTGATCAAAAAGGACATCTTGCACGCAAGTGTCCTAATCTAAAACTTGTGGATGTTGATCAAAAGAAGTTTGATGCTGAGAAACAAAAATCTGAGAATGTGAGACAAAGGTCAACCAGATTTGATTCAAAACAAACTTGGATGCACAACACAAACAAGTTTGCTTCGAATCAAAACTGGAAATCAGACCCAAATAGGTTCGGTTCGATTCTAGACAGATCTGGAATTCTCACACACCCAGATTTAGAACAACACAAAGTTGGAAAACAACAGTTGATATGACAAAACCTCAAGAGTTTTGGAAACCAAAAATTGTTGTTCAAAATCAAAGTGTTCAAAAAGATTCACATTTTTACAAACGAGGAACACCAAAAGGTCAAACATGGAGTGTTAAGAAACATGTTGATTTGGTAAAAGATGAGAAAGTTGAAGTTAAAATTGAGAAAGTTTTTGTGAAAAATGACAAAGAATTTCCAGCATTGAATGAAAATTATTGTGTTGAAATGCCTAAGGTTCAACAGACCTGGGCTAAATTGTTCAAGTAATTCAGTTAGCTGAATGTGCAGGTGCTCAACAATTCTGAAGATTGTGAGAATGGAGATTGGAGCAGCCTGACACAACGAGGAGAGGAGGCTGCTGGATCCTGTGTTGGTTGAAACAGGAAGTTTATATGTTTTCTGTAAATAAATAAACACTATTTCAAAAATTCTAAAAATTGGAAAATTTGAAAAACCAAAAATATGTTTTTTTTAATTTTTGTCAAATATTAAAAAAAAAAATACAAAAATATGTGTTGATTGAATATGCCGAAACCCTCACGGCTGAACAAACATGATTACTTTCATCAGATTGAAAAACGGTTTTTAAACTGTTAAGATCAATGGGTTGTAAATCATGGGGGTACTTTATGTTATATTTTCTGCAAAACAGAGCACGATAAGCAGAAAATGGATGGCGAGACAAAGCTATCAGTATTGGTTGTCAAATTTTCTTTATATGATTTTGCATTTTAGGGGGAGAAATATGTTGTTAGAAAATTCAAAAACATTTGAAAATTTGAAAAAGTAAAAAACATGATAAAATTCAAAAATTTGAGTTTTGCGTAAAAAGAGGAAATGATAGTACATCAGTAGACATTTACAGTACGCTAAAGAAATGGAAAGTTTAAATGTGTTAAACGATCTCACCGTGGATGTGTCGGTAGGTTTTTATACATTTAGTAAACTTTTTCGGGATATAAACCTAAATTCAAAACTTGCTTATTTCGTGGGGAACACTACTTGGATATATAGGTAACCCCTGAAATTTCGTTTGAAAGGTCTCTTAATCTGATATACTAGGTCTTTATACTCTATGATGTCTGGGGTATTATTCCGGGACTTCTGCTGAACGGTAGTTCTGACCTAGTCCTTGGCTAATACTTTCTGCAATGCTTGAAACATAGCATTAAACCCTCAGCATGCCGATGAAACAATAAATTTGATAGTCGCTGCTGTTGTAAACAAAAAGATCCTCTAAAGGGGACATACCTTAAAGTCGAAGCTGATATCTCTCTGCGTATACGGAAGTATCGACCTGAGATCCCTCGGCCCTCGCATACCTAATTTATATACAGATATCATTGTAGTATACTTACCTGTAAGACTGATTATTGGGATTCTGGATACGGGAGTATATTCAAGAGGTGGGACACATGAATGGGTTTAAGTTCTTAATACACCTAATTCGTATCCTGAATCAGTTGAAATTTGTGTGAAAATTTAAGTGGATCAGTATATCGACAATCTAAGTGAATTGTTTAATGCTTAATGTGAAAATGAAGCTCAACGGTACTTGTGACTTGTCAAAAACTGATATGATCCTCTGACGCATACTCAAACAAAAATATTGTCTGTAAATATGTTTGTACATATTTCTTTATTGCTTTATATTTTCAGAAAATACAAAAAGATTTTGATTTTTGCTTTATTTTTGACAATCGATGTCTGAGTGCTGAGTTTCAAAATCTAAGTATGCTGATTGTGTTTCTGAAAATGAAACAAGTTCATTAATTTGAAACTTGATTTAAAATCAAAAATTTCAAAAACAGTTTGTGATATCTCCAAGGTCATTAACTTGAACTTGGATGATTAACTGTGAGGGAGTTGGATTCTTTAACACTGCCAAATCTATAAAGTTTGTTGATAGGAGGAGTGGATTAGAGAATTTGATTGGAATTGCCAGGTTACGATTCCTGGATAGTCTAAAATGTTGTTACTTATGAATGTATGAGTGATTGCAGGAAAAAGTCCAGATTACGATCCCGGAAGCTGAGTCTAAGGGGGAGTCTGAAGACGAGCTCAAAGCAAGGGGGAGCTTGTATACGGAAAGCAAGGTGTCGATCCCAAAGCACGGAAGCTTGACGAAAGGGGGAGCCTGATGAAGAAAAGAGGAAAAGCTGAAACTGAAGACAGATCCACCGGGATTCTGTTCGAGAAGATTCAAAGAGAGAAAGAGATAGAAAAGTCGCTACGAGCTTGACTACAGATTGACTACAGCAATATCCAAGGGGGAGTCTGTTAGTGCATTTATCTGTCTATCGCCTCTGTCAATCTAGTCCGTAGTGAAAAACTGAAGAAAACGAGAATTACATTGTTATTTTAGAATTAGTTAGTCAAAAAGGCAAGGTGGCATAACTGTAATTAATGAGATTCCTCATTAAATCCCTTGGCCTATAAATAGATCTCTAGGGCTTCTAGTTTAGAACTTTTGCCATTTTCACATCTTGGAGAGCTAGAGGCTAGAGAGAGAAAGCTAGAGAGAGAAAGTTTATCGTTTGTGATTCAGTTGCTGTACGTTATCAGATTTTATCAAAGAATCACGTTTATATTACGTCATGTGTGTTTAGGTCACGTTCATGTACGGATTCCGCACGTTTCACGTTCGTTTCGCAATCTTTTCGGAGTCAAACCGGTCCTAACAAACCTTAAACGAATGGATCATGGATCATACGAAGCGAATTGTGAAAGAAAGTGAGAGATTACAAACTACAGGGGTTAAATGTGTCAACATGTTTAAGATATACCTCTGAGTGACCTTTTAGCAAACCCGAAGCCTTGTAACGATTAATTATGCTCACTAGAATGTACCATAAAAATTTCACCAAGTTTCGTTACCGTATGAGAAAGTTGTGATAAAATTCGTGTGTGAGGGTTAGAATCGTTAACATTGAAATTTAGGGCTTTTCGGGTGATCACAAAGTTACCTGGGGACTTAACAAAGATGGTATAAGCCCTAAAGCCCCCATATGTCAATATTGAAGCCTCATAATGCAAGAATTGTAGTGAAAACGACCTTTCGGGGGACCAAGGACCAAAGTGCAATACAAGAAAACATGTTTAACCTGATCAGAAGGGCCATGCGGCCCGCCTACGATATAACAAAATCTCAAGCGGGCCGCCTGAGACTGCCAGATGCAGAAAAAACTCACAGGTGGCTGTTCCAGCCTTCTAACCGACTTAAACCTCAGGATTTCGATTCTATGGGCTGCCTAAAGTGGTTTATAGCCTATAGAAGACACATGTTCACATCTTGGATCATCCTAGACTTGCTTGGCAACAATCTAAGGTGATTACAAACACTAGATAAGGCCTCATTTTGTCAACTTTGTGTTCATCCATTCCCATTCATCATCTGAACGTTTCTGGAGCATAAGGACCATTCTCAAGCATCCTAAATCGATCATTAGACTTGTGTAAGTATGCTTAATCTTCTCTATTTCAGTTATGCTTAGTTTATAGCCTAGAAATCAAACCGTCGTAACTACGGTTTGACTTAACGATAAAACACAAACGGTCCAGGGTTTTTTCGAAACGAAAGTTGTTATAAGTTGGTAATCATGTGGGCTTTAAACCCTTAAAAGGGCACCCACTGATTCCAATCCTAACTAGGTCGATTGTCGAGTCAATGGTAATTAGAAAAAGTCAACAGAAGTGTTATTTTCGATTTAACGCATGATTAACGATGTAAAAGTCGTATCACCTATTTTATCATTCTTATAACCTGATAATAAGTATAAAAAAAAACTTGTCTACGCTTGTTTGATTCGACAACTTTCTGTTTTGAACCGATTCGGAACCGAAAGACGCAAAAGTTTGACTTTTGCTTTGACCTCAGTTCTGACCCGGTTTTGATAGGTTTAGACATGCCTTAAAGTTCCATTAGGACTTAGTTAAATGTGTGTATAAGCCTCTGCGTTTATACCACATAAATCCTTAATTGTCCGACGTTTCTGTTAATCGCCTAAATATTGACCGTAATGCCCTTATGATCATAAAATGAGATTTTTGAAGATGTGAAAGGACAATAACCTTTGTTACTGATTATTAATCATGTCCCTAAAATTTCACATCAATCGGAGGTCTAGATTAGGATTTATGCTTAATGACGTATTTATAACGATTCTTAGTAATTAAACGACGTCATTAGCATAAAACCTATCTAAACCCAATATTTGACACCAAAACTTTTACCCACTGATGTAATATAATATTTTGGGATTTTTGAATATTTTTAATTATTTTTTAAACTGATCATAAGCTAGGATTAGTGCCTTAATTCGGTTAATACCGAATATACCCTTTTCGGCCATAAAATGAGTTTTTCAAATCCTTTTGATGCCAATCCAATTGCTACTGATTTTAAATAATAAATGGAGTGTTTTGAACCTGTTTAACTGATCAGAAAACTCAAAATCCTATTTTAATCCGTACGTCGCTTAAAACGGCTTTATACGCGTATTATACGCATAGTTAGGGTTTAAAACTATTTTGGCATACAAGACTTATAACCAAATGTTATAACCTGTTAAAATAAACCATTTTACTGATTTAATCAGACCCGGATCACAGAAGATAAATTAATTCCTTTTATAATCTTTAAAATGACCAAAATACCCCTACGGGGCTTAATATGAGATTAAACTCGTTTTGGGCATAACGGAAGGTATCCTACTGATATCACAACATATTTAAGGCATGTTAACTTAGGAAACCTGTTTAGGACTCTCATGGTTACCCGTTACGCTTCATACGCGTTCGGTTCGGTTTATGTAACTAGTTTACATAAATTAGCCGAAACGGGTCAAACCTTATCGGTTTTGTCTCAAAATCCAGAATGTGTATAATATACCCATATTAAGCAAGTCTTCAAACTTGTCGGGTCTAAATCACATTCTATCCGGTCTTCGCTTAATCGTGCGTACGAACCGTATCTTTAAAACTAACCGGTCTAAGCTTAAGCTTAACTAAAGACCCGTTAGGATTCTAATAGGTTATTATAAACCTTCGTTCCAGATTAGGAGAACCGGTAAAAGATACTTGCACTCGCTGATTTTGATTTATACTTGCTCAGATAAATACTTTTAACTTATTTCCCTATACGGGCTTGGGGTACGGTATATAAAATACCGTTTGGTCGGACATTGAATCTTTAATTGTATGATGGTTAAAGTATTGAGATGTTTCGTTTAAATTTTTTTGTTTGCTTAAAGCCTTTGGGGGTTAATGACCGTGTCCCGGATATCCCTGGCATCATTTTACGAAATGGCCACGACCTTAGCACTCAGGTGTAGGCGTACACCTGTCAGTGTCTCATTAAATAAAGTGGTGTGTCTATTGATCTTTAACCCGGCTCGATCCGGGCTACTGAACGCATAAGAAACATGTAAATCTTTTACAAGTATTATATTCTAATAATTATCCCAAGTTATAAAATATTATTTGTGCCTTGTGCCTTAAATGCATTTTCATAAACTCTTTTCAAAATGAGTCAGTTGATTGTATTTACCAGTGTAAACTGACGTATTTTCTCAAAAAGGTTAAGTGCAGGTACTACGCGTAATAGGCTGGCTTTTCTCCTAGCATCCACAATAAGTCTCGCAAGCTTGGATGTCATAGACTGTTGAACATTGCTTCCTTTTTATTTTTGATCTACCTGTGGATTTATATTCGACTACTTGTGATACTTAATATTACAATATTGTTTGGTTGAATTAAATCTATACTTTGCTTCCGCTGTGCATTTAAATATTGTGTTGTTTGACTATTATGTTGCCAACCACGTCCCAATACTCCCCTACCGGGCCCACCGGTAACACGTGGAAAATCGGGGTGTGACAGCATGGCACTCACGGAAGAAGCAGTTAGACGAGGAGAATTTTCCACTGTGGAGGAGAAAAAGGAGACTGCTATAGAGGCATCTAGGGATAACAAGAGAAAGCTTGCAAATTCCAAGATGGTTACTCAGGGGAGTAGCAAGAAGAAGGCCAAAAAGGGAAAAGACTACATGGGTATCCTACCTAAGTGCGACAATTGTTTACGTTATCATGTCGGGCGATGTAGATATGGAAAATGTGCTAACTGTGGTAAGAGGGGGCATCCCAAGGAAACTTGTTGGCAAAATACTGAACATAGTAATGGAGGCCAATATGGTAGTGGGAATCACGAAGGGAACAACGACAATTACCAAGGCAGAATGAGCGATAAACAGAAACGTGCTCGAGGTTGTTTAAACTGTGGAAGCAAAAAGCATTTCAGAAGATAGTGCCCTAAAAACAATCAGGCACAAGGATGAAAGCTCCCCACCGGAGCTAGGGAGACACGCCAGGGACTCAAGCATGGATATCGGTACGTCCCGAATTACTCAATGTTATGCATCTGTATTGCCAAATACTGTTGCAAATTTTACGATTCGCATCTCTAGAGTTGATAACATACTTGGTTTAATAGCAAGTAAGTAGATAATCCGCGCTCGAGAGAACTAGCTAATGGGAAGCTAGTGGAAGCCAACGCAGTAACTAGAGACGGCAAGATAGAACCCGGAAAGCGTAAGTTTACGATAGATCTACTGCCAGTTGAGCTGGGAAGCTTCGGCAAGGTAATTGGGGTGGATTAGTTGCCAAGCGGTCGAGCGGAGGTTGATATCCGCACCTCGATGACGAATGAAGGAACGCCACCACAGATCGCGAATTGCTTAAGGCACGAAAGTTGTTGTGGGAAGAATGTGTTGTTTTCTGGCTCATGTCGGGGACAAGGGAGCCGAAGAACTAAAATTTGAAGATACCCCCGTGATCAGAGATTATCCTGAAGTCTTCCTCGAAGACTTGCCGGAATCACCTCCTCAACGATTAGCCGAGTCTCGCATCGATTTAATCCCAGGCACCGTGCCTGTAGTCGATGCATCGTAGCGACTTACACTTCCGGAGATGCAAGGATTGACAGTGCAACCTCAGTGGTTGATAAAGAAGGAAGATAACAGACCAAAACTTTTGTTTTGGATAACCTCAGTTCTGCTCGCCAAAAAAAGGACGAATGAATTTCAATTGACCGGGAGTCGGACGAGCTAGCCAACCAGAGTCGGTGGCTCTTGCTGAGGATTAACGAACTTCTTACATAACTGGCTGTGAGGACCCAACTACTATTACACGACTGGTCGACAATCGAGCGTCGTTACCAGTGAATTCAAGAAGAAAGTTTACCGGTGAAAAATTGTGGGACAATGACTAGTTCTTAGACGTACACAAAAACGGTGCTTCCTACACTATGTACAAATCGGATCCACATGGGATACGAAATCTGGAGAATCTAGAAAATTTATATCTAGGATCTTTGGGAACCCAGGACCAAACTCGTAAGAGTTTTTATTTAGGAACCATATCTGTCAACTCAATCAACCATCATTAACCTGGCGCATATGCCAGTTCCGTTGACCAAACAGAGAGTACTTGGATTTCTTTTACTTCTGGCGAGTAGATGTTTGCATCTCTACTCCCCTTAATGGTAGTTTCATCACAATAATTTTCTCGCTGAGAGCGAACACACATTTGCTTCGATATCTGGTCATTTCTTCACTTTAGCAGATACTCGTTGTTCCTTTTCTTGGAAACTTACCTGACATACATGCATCATTTGCTACGCATGTGATTTCGTTTTGAACAAACACTTCATTGGAATTTACATATTATTTTGCTAAACCTAATTACTGATTCCGGATTCGAGTAACCTACATTATTGTTATTGTCAGCTCTTTTGTTACCAAGCCAACACACTTTCTTGAAACCGCTTTCTTTCAAGTTACATTCATGGTTTATTTTGCTACCATGCCGAGAGTTCCTTGTTGATACATACGTTTATTGTCGGGTTACGTTGAAACCAAGTTCAATTGCTTGAACTTATCCAGTTCACAGGTTTAACTTGAAACGCTATATGATGTGTTGGGAGCATCATATTCAACTATTTTTGCAGAGATTCTTTCATTTCGAGTCGTAGTAGATTTGGTTGGTCTACGAATCCACTAAAACGTTTGATTTGTTTCGATACCTTGCGGTGATATTTTCACAAAATTGAAGTTTGTGCTAATTTGGTTACTCACTTCGTACACGAATTTAATTCCCTATTTGGTTGTTAACAATCCATTTTGGATCTTCACGATCAAAGCGGTCTCAACACAATTGTGTGTTAAGGCAATGGTACATATATTCATTTCATAAGCACAATGTACCTCCTGACGATCCTTTCGTTGTCAACCAAATGCCTTGCGATACTTATTGCTTTTCATCTCCGATTGGAAACAGTGGTCCTTTGATGTTCCGTATTTAATTGGAAACTCTATAACATGGTATAAATCAAATCTTCAGATTGTCTCAGTACACTTTCATTTGATTTCAAACGCGGTGAACTTGTTCAGTCACCACTATTATTGGATAATGCCATTACGACACCTTGTGGTGTCATCATAAACTTGTAGCTTGTGCTAATCATGGTTAACCGTTTCACGCGAGACCACACATACTTTTGTTTGATTTATCATTTAAACATTTCTGATGCAACTACGAATCAAGACAATGATACACCAGATTCGCTTGTATTCCATTCGGTGTATTTTCACCATTCAAAAATGTCAACACACTAAACCTTACCAGACATTTATTCAGGAGTTGACATATCATTTTACTATTACGTTGAGTTGTTGCTTTTGAGTTCATATAGCGGGTGCTATGGTTTGTGAAAACTCGTTGGCATATTGCAACCGATCGATTAAAAATCTTATTAGTCAACACTCCACCGTTGTGGAACCCCTGCTAGCTGGATTACGCTAGACTATACGTCAAATGCGTCTTGTACCTTTGGCATCCAATGCTAGAAGCACACACCTTTCAACCCTAGGATTCGGGTTGTTATGTATTCTTGGACTCACCAAATGTGAGTAAGGTTTGATTCGATTCGATTTGATGGTTATTTACTTCGATATTATTCATGTGTGACTTAACCATAAGGAGTTAAGGTAGTACAAATTTCGAGGACGAAATTTTCTTAACGGGGGGAGAATGTGACAACCCTCACCAAATCAGGTATCCGTACGAATTAATTAATATTTAATTAATGCTTAATTACTGTGCTTGCTTACAACTGTGGTTAAACTGCTTCTTGATTTCTGATACATACATACTCATGCATCACATTTTATACTCTCTATTATTTACACACAAACATCAGTGACAACCTTGATGCACAAAAGCATAGTTAGCACACTAAACAGATAACCCAGTAAACATGCTGACATTGCCAGCACTAGACAGATATTGTCTCTGAGGCCAGTATGAGCCGGGAATAGATTACTACACTAGTAGGGAGTGTAGGGAGGTAAGGATTGTAGAACTGCGTCACTAGGTGATAGTTATAGTGACCGGATGTGCCTAAAACATGCTCTAACTACAAAATTCTGCACTTTATTACAAAATTCAGCATTTAAGTTAACTAGTAAAGTGCAAAAACATGGGAAAATAATACTAGACACTTTCCAAAGTGTCGGGAATTCATTGTGTCACTAAAAATAATATTAAAGACACTCTAAATGCTTAATTAGCACTTTAACGGATTAATATCCAACCGAACAACCGGACTTTACCCGGAACATAAAAATATTGTCAATGACATTGTTTATCCTTTTCTGAGCTAGTTAGGGTCCCCGAACACCCTAACACCCGTTATATTACATAACACACTAGTAACTAACTTAAGGTTCTAATTAACATAACTAGACACTAACTATTTGGTTCAAATCAAACCATAACCCCTCCCCCCCTTCAACCGAACGGTCCCATAGGGACACACTTCTTACAATTTTGATTATTTTAATTGCCTATGTTCCATATCTAACCTACACATTATACCATGGTTAATTAAGTTGGATGGTTTATAAGAATGTACAAGAGATCACCTTCATTCACATCAAACACTTCTACACAAAATTGCACTCTCTCTCCCTCTCCTCTTGTGTTTGGCCGAAAGCTCACACACACCCACCATCACCTTCAAATTTTGATCTTGCTATTCCACAAACATCCTAAGGTGCAAGAGTTCATACAAGGAGGCTCGGTGCTTACGGAATCTCAAGGACCTCACCACGTCGCTTTTATCCACCTAGTTTTCGCTTTGATTCTTCCCTAGCCTTGAGCTAGTAGTAAGTGCTTCTAAACACTTCCTTGTTCATGATTAAAGTGGTTAATAAGAATTTTAACGGTTAAAACTCGAGAACACTTAAGATCAAAGCATAAAGTCTTGTAAGAATGATGAACTAGTTGGTTAAAGAATAAATAATGGTGTAAATATTATGAATCTTGTTTTGTTGTGATTATTTTATGTTGTTGGTTGCTAGAAGTGGAACGGATCGTCATCTAACCACCCTAGATCATGTTCAAGGAACATGAACTAGCAATATGTAAAGTGTAAAAGATACAAGATGATGAACCTTTCCACACATAAACATGAACTTGTGTAAAAATGATTTTTCTTGTAAAATAGAGTTTTAAACTAGTAGATCTAGAGATCTACAAGTGGTATTTTAGAAGAACCAAGTGTAAGATGCAAATCATGTTTAAAAGCCGGATCTTTCATGGACTAAAAGCATTTTTGTAAACAAACAAGTGTGTAAACACTTGTGTGACAAAAGGATTTAACAAAGAAATATTTTCGTAATTTTTTACTAAGAAGTTGTAAAGTTACATTTTCTTTAAAAATAAAGTTTTTCAAGAAACCGATTTATTTTTGAAGATAGAAAGATCTACTAAAAATGTTGGAAGGTTACTACATAATTTTACACGACTTACGAGTTCAGGTGTTTGCGATTTATACTTGTTCTGACTGGTTTGATGTTTAGATATTGTATTTTAATGATTGGAAATTGATTGATTGAATTTTGAAAAGAAAATGATACGCTAGTAAGCGTGGCCACCTCCAGTTACAGAGGAAACTCTGGCGAAATTTTTCCAGAAAATAACACTTAGAAATATTTATGTAACAAGTGTTCATGAATATATATTTTTAACTTGTTTTCAAAATATAAATTTCGCCATGATTTTTATTACAAAATAACCAGGTGTCGGAGGTGGATTTTCATAAAGGAAACTTGTTAAATATATATTGAGAATATATATTTCATTATAAAACGCTTGTGTGATTTTATGATTATTTTGTGAACTATATGTATATTATTTTTTAGAGTAAAAATAATATAACTGGAATACATTGTGAAAGCACGACTCCAAAATAATACCAACGCTATCACAAATAAATATCTAAGTTACGCCGGTATTATTATTACCACACGAACTTTAAAACGTAACTTATGTATTTTCGGAAAATACTCTTAAATGTGTATTTTGACAAAGTATTATTTTGGAAATTGTATGAAGTAAAATATAATATTTTTGGGAAAAATATGTATATTTTGGAGATAGAATATTTTAGACAAATGAATAAAAATATATTTTATTAAGTGAGACTTAATAATATATTTTTGGAATTACAAAAACACACATGTATTAAAACCCCCATCCTTGAGAAGGAATATAATTATTAAATAATTAAGAAGCGGAAATACAAAATAGTTGCCTAACTATTTCCCAAAAACGTTAAACCTTAAGCCAAGGCACGGCCGTCCGTCTAATAGAAGTTAGTACGTGTAGGTCGTCACGCAGCAGGTTGATTGGGAGATACTATTTCGAGACGCACTTCAGTGGCCCCTTTTCTCTTAACTGTTTTCAGTTTTTATACTTCGGGGGCGAAATACATGTTACTATGATTACGAATACTTTTTACATGGTATGGTTAGCGAAGGAGGGTTACTACTTAGATCATGTGAGTGGGTAGGCGGGAACTGGAGGCCATTAATCCTCATTGTAGGACCGAGGGTCAGTAGCGGTAGATCTATCTGGGTGTAGCGAGCCCAACCCCTGAGTCCGCTGAATGAACCAGGTGGTGACTTTGTACCCGACGCACAAATCTGCTAGGTTTAAGTCTTCCTACAGCACTTCACACATATCATTGGCTTTGCAACCCAATGGTGATCTCTTTTTCCTTAATTGCTACATACCAGGGATTTTCAAACATACTGACATTTTTACAAGGGTTTATACAAACTCACTTACACATGAACTCGCTCAACTTTATGTTGACTTTTCAAACTACATGTATTTCAGGGAACTAATGGATCTGGCACGGTATGCACATATTTTCAAGCTGCGTTTGAATAATGAAGTCATCCAGGGTTTAGAAGGTGTAACCTCTTCCTGGACGGATTACATACCCCTAAACCTAGTATTGTTTAAAGTCTTTTGCTAAGTCTTTATGAACTCAATTAAATCAAGTTAAGGTTTGTAACTTATTTTGTGATTGTTGAAAATGGGATTTTTCTAAACTTTATTAATGGATGAATATCTCATGTTTTTATCATATAGCATTGTTATGATTGTTGCTATGTTATTAAGAAGTCACACCAAATAAACCCACGCTTCCGCAAAGCCAGGGTGTGACATAACCCGCCAATCCTAGAAAAGAACGAATCTCAGAGGCGGACCTAGTCATCCTCCAATTCTTCACAGCTTCGATTTTAGACGTGTCAACATGGATACCTTGCTTACTAACGACATGACCAAGAAATTGCACTTCGTCAATCCAAAACTCACACTTAGAAAATTTAGCATACAGACGTTCACCACGTAAGAGTTCAAGCATTAAACGTAAATGACGAGCATGATCCGCCTTAGCTTTAGAATAAATGAGAATATCATCGATATAGACTATCACAAAACGATCCAAATAGGGCTTACAAACACGATTCATAAGATCCATGAACACAGCGGGTACGTTAGTCAATCCAAAAGGCATGGCCACAAACTCGTAGTGTCCATAACGAGTACGAAACGCGGTCTTGGGTACATCATCCTCGAGTACACGAAGCTGATGATAACCAGAACGAAGATCGATTTTTTAGAAACAGGACGCGCCTTGTAATTGGTCAAATAGATCATCAATGCAAGGTAGAGGATAACGATTTTTCACGGTAAACTTATTAAGTTTGCGGTAGTCGATACACATACGAAACGAACCATCTTTCTTCTTGACGAACAACACGGGAGCACCCCACGGGGAGGTACTTGGACGAATAAATCCCTTGTCAAGTAATTCTTGTAGTTGGCTGGACAACTCTTTCATCTCGGAAGGTGCAAGACGATAGGGAGCCTTGGCTACAGGAGTCGCGCGAGGCACGAGGTCAATACGAAATTCAACAGACCTAGGAGGAGGAAGACCGGGAAGATCCTCAGGAAAGACATCAGGGAAATCACACACTACTGGAACATCGCTTATGTTCTTCGCTTTGCCCTTTTGTTCCACCACGTGGGCCAACAAGGCAAAGTTCTGTTTACGTAAGCACCTGTTCGCTTGGGTGCATGACATCAGCCTTAGTCCTTTCGAAGGTCGGTCTCCATAGACATGCAAAATATCACCGGACTGTAAGACCCTAATTCATATATGACTAAAGTCGCAGCGGAAATTCGTACCATAAAATTTTCTTTGCATTACAGCACCTTGACGCGCTTGAAATCAATTCTAAGGTTAAACCTTTTTATTTAAATACGTTTATTACACTCATCTACAATAAGAAAACATAATTTATACTTATTAACAACACCCTCATAAACTTCCGTACAATCCGTTAAGTGACTCGATCTTCGATCTCCGCTCTTCGATGATTCCCCATGTCTTGTACAACCTGCACTCATCATAAATGGTCGTAACATTAGTACATATCAGAAATAAAGACAAGATTTATCCTTATACATTCTTCGTTCCGTTATCTCTTTACTTTCAAACATTCCACCTGACCATCAATTCCTGGTGATATTTCGACCCATGCCTGCATTATATTTTATACTCAAGGTACATCATTAATAACATTAATAGTCAATCATATTAACAACCTGCATACACCCCTACAATTATACCATTGTACTTACATACCTACATGCATACCTACACACATACATACATACATACATACATACATACATACATACATACATACATACATACATACATACATACATACATACATACATACATACATGACTACCCACTTACATGCCTACCCACATATCGAATCCATTCGTATTTACCCTAGTACATACTTAATTACACGCGTACGTCCGCATATACTTACTTACACCCATATAATCATACATACGCATTTAAATGCATACATACATACATACATACCATCGTACATACCTTCCATACCTAAAACATAACATAGGAGGGTTATAATTAGCTTACAAATGTTTAAATCCGTATTTAGACGAATACATACATGTATAGAGGCATACAAACATACATACATACCTACCTACAAGTGTGCTTACCCTATCGCTCATAAAACGTAAGTTAAATTAGTCATTCGTAACTTGAAACGCGTTTAAACTAGTCCCCAAGACAAAACGAGGCACGAAACAAATTTTTGGAGAAACAAGACCCGTCGCGCGACGCGACGGGCCGTCGCGCTACGCGACGCCCCCAAAAAGACAGAAGGTTGTTGCTGCTGTGCTGCAGATTTTCAGCGCAACCGAATTTCACGGAAACTGTCATAACTTCTTCGTTATAGGTCCGTTTTACCCGATTCTTTTTCCTACGCGTCCGTAATTTAATTCTCCATCTTATGGTGTTAAGATCCGACATCCGGATTAACAAAATTCCAGACTTTTAAGTCTTCGGCTTACTACCCTTTTTACCAAGAATTCACCCGTTCATAATCTTATCACACCAACATGTTTATTTAAGCTTTTAACTCGTGAAACTCCTTATTTCATACCTCCTATCATATTATTCTCAAATCACGGATTCCTTACGTGATAAACTCCGTTTACGCTTAATTGCTTATTTTGACCCGTTAAGGGTATTTGTGCATTTTAGTGTCTTTGACCCTAAAAATCATACCTTACACTCTCATACTTGTCCTAAAACATTCTCTTAACCAAATGACTTGCTTCTAACATCGCTTAAAGGTCGTTTGACCGATATACCCATCAAGGGCGTTTTAGTCAACTTTAACCTCATCATTTACAACGAAGAGCTTCAACATATAACTAACCTCAAACGTCATGTTTATTTTGTTAAAAACACTATATTACTTAAACAAACTAAGAAGTGATTACGGAAATCACTTACCTTATGCGTCCGAGTTCAAGTTCAAGCATAGCTTCCGTGTTTATCCTTGACCTGTTGCCCTTCCATGCTTATGTCCGCGTTGACATGACTCCTATCCGTACATGTCATTACAATCACATTCTTGTTAGCATACATGATAGTACGTATGAACGATCATCTCAAATTCATAGCTCATGTATGACTTTCATTAGTCAATTCAAACAAGCATGAAGCATACTCAACATCGACCTAACATAACCTTCTCATGAACTATATCTAAAATGCATTCCTCATGTTAGTTTACTATCAATTTCATTATTACCACACTCTATACATGTTTACCCATTAATTGCATACAATTTCACATATTACTGTCATTTAGACATTTCATCAAACACTTGGTGTGCGTACTGCTTTCTAAGCATGATGTACAAGTATTTCATGTGTTTCTTCCTAATTATCACTTTCATTTATCATCTCAAGTAAACATCATACAAATTACATACCATAATCACTCTATATACAAATACACATCACATATACACATATTCCTAATCAAGTTCATACCATTTCATGGATTAAACATAAACCCACTTAACTAATTGTGGTAATTGATCCAAACACCTAAATTCTAGCAATTTACTCAGAGTCTTCGCTTAGGGTTTGTTCCTAAACATGCATACATCACTAATTTGGCCATAACCTTCATGATTCATACCTAAATCACCACTAGTGATGATTATCAAGATTTTCTCAACTTCATTAAACATCAAAATTTAACATACCTTATGATCCCCTCGTGAAGGTGATCATTTATTCGTGTTCGGTTGTGAATTTGAGCTTCGATTCACCCTTCAATTTGATGCTTTGGTTGAGTTTAGGGTTTGGCTCCTTTGGGGAGCTCTTGATCGATCCAGAACATTCACACACGAAGTGTGTGTAATGTGTGTGGATATATTCTTTTAAGTTCATAATTAAACTTTCATTTTATCCCTCTTTAGTCCCTCGGGTTTGCCTTTAAAACATAACGTGCACTACTTTTCTCTTTCAATAGTCTACACCGGGCATTTAACTAGGTTAAATGGCCTAGTTATTTATTTCATAAGATAACGCATAAGGGCATATTTCGAGTATATAACATTTGGATTTTGGGGCGTTACAAGTCTACCCACCTTAAATGAGGTTTCGTCCCCGAAACCTTTCTTACCTTTATTTAACACTAATTATTCCTTCTCTACGTCCCCTCGACACGACCACGCGCCCATCACAATGACTATCCTCTCATTTCAAGAACCCATCCCAGAGTTCTTATTAATGTTTCTTTCGTTAAATAATGATTGCTGATAACGTACTTCTTATTTAGCGGTTCATTCATCATTTTGTTTGCTTGAAACAATTGCAACTTCCCTTTACTAACATTCCTTTATGTTTATTTCATCATTCATAACGTTTTCATTCCCTATACTATCTTACTTCGTAATTTGTACATACTCATATATGCTTAACTCGAACTAGTACATCATAGTAATAGATAACTATACATTCTCGATTCATAGACTATTCATATAATTGGCTTTTCTTAACAAGTCCATACTTTTCATACCATACCTTCTCATAACATTCTCATTTCCTTGACCGGTTAATAATGGGTCAATATACACCCTTCCTCAATCCGTAATCATACATGCATTTGTATAACATTTAACTTTTGTTTTGTTACCATAACAAAACTACTATTTCATAGTCACACCTATGCGCTTAACTCTAACGTTAACCTTATCCTACGTTTTCTACAGTTACTTGTACCTTGCATACCTTAACGTTACCTTTAACCCATCTTTTTCATTTCACCTTACAATTACTCTCACTTCATGCATTATTTAATTTACATAAGTAAGTGTATCATGCCAGTTCATTATACGAGAGTTTAATCATTACCCGAATTTTTTTCACTCAAACTTTTGGGATTTACCATTTTCTTCCTATGTTAACTGTTAAAAGTCAAACGTCACATACCATACCATACATATCCTATCCTTCACTTCATAGGTCGCTTTCCAATCTTCTACTTCGTACACATTCAGCATAAGTTGAACATTTTACTGACCTCGGTTTCATTTCATAACCCAACGATCCGTAAACCAGATCAATCCGCCTCTTCACGAGTACTAACCTTACCCGGCCATGTTTCATTCATACTTGTAATGAGCTTCCGCTCGTGCATATTTCATTCAAACATTTATTTTACTAGGTGCATACGCACCCATAATTCTTCTACAACTTCCTACGTACATGCTATAACACATTCCATACTTCATTCCTTACCTACAATTCTTTTACTCTAGTTACTTATTTTGTCAACCCTTGCGGTTTGACTTTTCAAGTCCAACTGAAAATTCTTACTTATCATAGATGCATCGAGGTACACGTTCGTGCTTCTTTCCATTCATGCTTACTTGCAAAGACATTCATTACATTATTTCGGTACTCATGACCAAGCTTACCCTTCTTATTCATACTTAATTTATTGTCCGGGTCATAGCCCGCCCTACATTATAACTCCTACGAGTCGATTACTAACACATCTAACACATCACGGGTTCAAAACTTCTTTCTTTCATTTTAACACTTAGGTTTGCGTGTCCATTACGATCATTCTTTTGTTCATTTATTTTACATTTACTTATAGGACTCGTTTGACATAACTACCGTCAACTATTGACACAATTCTGATGTGGATAAATTTTATCCTTTATATGATTTAAATCCGTCCCGCGGATTCAACTGTAACATCCATACCTTTTATTGCCTCTATATTTTAAATCCGTCTAGCGGTTTCTAACCTACCATTCATACATTTTCTTCCTTCTATGATTTGAATCCATCTCACAGATTCAACATATAATTCTTGCATTTCATTCCTTGAATCCGTCTTGCGGATTCAAACATTCCATTCATGCTTTTCATTCCCTGAATCCGTCTCGCGGATTCAAACACATCATCCCTGCCTTTCATCCCTGAATCCGTCTTACGGATTCAAACATATCATTCATGCCTTTCATCCTTGAATCCGTCTCACGGATTCAAACATTGCATTCATACCTTTCATTCCCTGAATCCGTCTCCCGGATTCAAACATATTATTCATATCTTGTTGATCCGTACTTAATCACGGATTCAACATTCTTCCTTCTTATCAGGCAGGTTTTTCATTCTCACTTAGTATTCTTAATTTCCCGAGAGTCTTACTTCCTATTTTACCCACACGCCCGCCCACTACCCAACTCTACCGGACATACCTGTAACAATTATCATGATCTCACGAACGTCATACGTTTCTCGTGTACTGGCCAGGTACACAATCCACATAGTAGTTTCGTGCCTTCATGTAATTGTCACCTTATGTCCGTAGACGTAGGTTTCGGCGCGTATATCACTTTCCATACTTCATTACTATACTATCATTATCCTTCATTTAACATTTTTCCTTCTATTAATGAGTTTTACTATTACATATAACCACATATCGAATTTACGTACCTGGATTCAAATTTTGCTTATTACCTCTTTGCCTGCCTCAGTATTTATCCTGGACTGCATTCACAGATCATCCTCTTCAAACACTTATGCTTACCTTGCACATACCAAACCGTCAGTTTCTTTATACGTATACATAAGTACATACTTGCATTAGCTTTTACCTCTGGATCTTGATCGAGTCTTAGATTGTACGGGTTTCTTATCTCAAGAGCACACAAGTTTGAGTTCAAGTACTTACCTTTTCGTACTTGATTCCCTCAAACCAGGGCTCTGATACCAACTTGTAAGGCCCTAATTCATATATGACTAAAGTCGCAGCGGAAATTCGTACCATAAAATTTTCTTTGCATTACAGCACCTTGACGCGCTTGAAATCAATTCTAAGGTTAAACCTTTTTATTTAAATACGTTTATTACACTCATCTACAATAAGAAAACATAATTTATACTTATTAACAACACCCTCATAAACTTCCGTACAATCCGTTAAGTGACTCGATCTTCGATCTCCGCACTTCGATGATTCCCCATGTCTTGTACAACCTGCACTCATCATAAATGGTCGTAACATTAGTACATATCATAAATAAAGACAAGATTTATCCTTATACATTCTTCGTTCCGTTATCTCTTTACTTTCAAACATTCCACCTGACCATCAATTCCTGGTGATATTTCGACCCATGCCTGCATTATATTTTATACTCAAGGTACATCATTAATAACATTAATAGTCAATCATATTAACAACCTGCATACACCCCTACAATTATACCATTGTACTTACATACCTACATGCATACCTACACACATACATACATACATACATACATACATACATACATACATACATACATACATACATACATACATACATACATACATACATACATACATACATACATACATACATACATACTGTAACACCTCGCAAATTTCGGGTTTAATATTAAAACGACACGTGTCTTGTAAGACAAAAACGCGTTGAAAACCCGGATTTAATAAAGATGTTTTCGGTAGGATTTAAAGTGGCGTCATGTTAAATTATTACCTCTGAACACCTCATTTATAAATCCCAATACCCAATATTATATTTTACACATCTATGCACCCTCAATTCAGGGAATTATTGCCTATAGAGGAAAATTCAAATGCATGATGTGATCCCATGATGAAATGAATGATAAACCGTCATTTACGGGTCTTGTATATGCAATCAAGTGAAATAATGGATGATGGTAGGGTATGTTACAGTATTAGACACTTATTGGAGGTCCCCTATTGATAAAATGAAGTCCACAAGTCGTATATAATGGCTGCCCTTTCAAACCATCAACAAACAACAAAATTCGGATCAGAGCAAGGCGTCGCGTAGCGCGACAGCCCCTCGCGCTACGCGAGGGTGCGCCCAGCGACAGCAGACTTGCTGTTGGCTGTTGTGTGCGTTTGTGACCTCCTTAGCCGGTTTTTCTTGCACATACATGGCCCCTAGACATCCCTACACACTAATTACAAGTGTTGATCAATTGTGGATGGCCCTAGACTTGGTTGTCACTTGCTTGTGGTGCTTGATTCTTGTATATAAAGACCCTTCATGTCACAACATTTTCCACACATCATATTCAAGAAATCTGAGCATTGGAGGAGCTTACAATCTGATTGAAGGCCTTCCTAATCATTCATTAACCATCTAGTAAGTCTCTAATCCCTTCTAAATTAATTCTAGCTTAGTAATTAGCTTAAAAGTCAAACCGACGTAACTACGGTTTGACTTCGCGTTTAATTAACGATAGCTCAGTCGTGTGTCGAATTAAAAGTACCGTTAGATAGGTAATTATATGGGTATTAAACCCTTATAAGGGCAAGTACCAATTCCAGACCTAACTAGGTCGTTTGTCGGGTCAAACGTTGACCGAAAAAGTCAACAGAATTGCAAATTATGATTTAATACACGATTAATGATCCGAGAGGCGTCTAACCTGTTTTAACCTTAATATAACTTGGTAATAAGTATAAAAACTTGTTTACGCTTGCCCGACTCGACAAATTTCTGTTTAAACCCGGTTCGGAACCGAAAGGCGCAAAACCTTGACTTTTGCTTTGACTTCGGTTCTGACCCGTTTTAGTTTGAATTAGACATGCCTTAAAGTCTCATTAGGGATGGGTTACATGCTAGTATAAGTCTCTGTACTTGTTTCATTGATTATCCGATGCATGCACACGTTTCCGTTAATCGCTTAAATTGGACCATAATGCCCTTATGACCCTACAACGAGAATTTTGAAAATGTAGAAGTACTATAATCTTAGTTACTGATTATTTAGCATGTACGTAAATTTTCACGTCAATCGGAGGTCTAGATTAAGAGATATGCGCATAGGCGTAAATATTAAGCTTTTATTAATTAAACGGCGCGATTAGCGCATAGCCTATCTAAACCCGATTTTCGGTACCAAAACTTTTACCCGCTGATGTTAAATAATATTTTAGGATTTTTGAAGATTTTTAATTATTTTTAAGCTGGTCTTAAGCTAGGCTTATCGCATTGATTCGGTTAATACCGAATATGCCCTTTTAGGCCATAAAACGAGTTTTACGAATCCGATTGATACCAATCCAATTGCCACTGATCTAAAATAATAAATATAGTATTTTGAACCTGTTTTGCTGATCAGAAAACCCAGATTTGGTATTTTAACCCGTACGTCGCTTAAAACGGCTTTATACGCGTATTAAACGCGTAGTTTAGTATTAAAACCATTTTGCCACGTAAGACTTAATACCATTAGAAATAACCTGTTAAGTTAAGATGTTTTTCTGATTAAATCAGACCCGTATCTCAGAAGTATAATAAATCTCTTTTATAATCCTTAAAATGACCAAAATACCCCTACGGGGCGTATTTAGGGATTAAACTCGTTATGGGCATTATGGAAGATATCATAATGATATCACAACATATTTAAAGCGTATTAACTTAGGAAACCTGTTCGCGACCCTTTCGGTTACCCGTTATGCATTATACGCGTTCGGTTCGGTTTATGTAACTAGTTTGCATAAACTAGCCGAAACGGGTCAAACGATATCATTATTATCTCAAAATCCAGAATGTGAATAGTAAACCCATATTAAACAAGTCCTCAAACTTGTCGGGTCTAAATCACATTCTATCCGGTCTTCGCTTAATCTTGCGTACGAACCGTATCGTTAAAACTAACCGGCCTAAGCTTAAGCTTAATTAAAGACCCGTTAGTATTCTAATAGGTTATATTAAACCTTCGTTCCAGATTAGGAGAACCAGTAAAAGCTATCTGCAAATTATTCGATTAAGGATTTATACTTGCAAAGGTAAATACTTTTAACTTATTTTCCCTATACGGGCTTGGGTTACGGTACATAGCGTACCGCTTGATCGAGCATCAAATCTTCCACGCTTAGTGGTTAATTGAATAATTTGATCGGCTCGTTTTAAACAGATGTGTTTACTTTACAGCCTTTGGGGGGTTAATGACCATGTCCCGGATATCCTCGGCATTATCTTACGAGATAGCCACGACCTGAGCACGGGGTGTAGGCGTACTCCCGTGTATAACTCACATAAGTGGTGTGTCTATTGATCTTTAACCCGGAATACGTTCCGGGCTACTGAACGCATAAGTAACATGTAAATCATTCACAAGATTATAATATTAAATAATTCTCCCAAGTTAAACAAAATGTTTATGCCATGTGCATCCAAACCAATTTTCAATCATTTATAAAATGAGTCAGTTGAATGTATTTACCAGTGTAAACTGACGTATTTTCCCAAAAAGATTAAATGCAGGTACTAGGCGAAATAGGCTGGGATTCTCCTAAGCATCATTAGAAGTCTCGCAAACTTAGAGATGCCGAAGTCTGTTGAACCATAAACAATATTTTGTTATTCGATCCTACTGTGGATAAACACCGGATAATTGTGACCTTGTTTACAATAACTAAATTCGGTTGTATCTTATTTTAAATTTGCTTCCGCTGTGCATTATTATATTGTGTTGTTTGACTATTACGTTGCCAACCACGTCACGATACTCCCCCACCGGGCCCACCGGTGACACGTGGAAATCGGGGTGTGACAGGTTGGTATCAGAGCCAACTCTGAGTGAATTAAACACTAGCCTTTTGTGTTTAATCTCAGTTACACAATTGCACATTTCTAAACCTTCGAGTCTAGACATATAACATAGGATAAATTCCACCCTATTCGGTTTTTGTTGTCCTTTAAAACTTTATATTTTTGTTATTGTTATCTTATGTTTATTTGACAGGAATAACAAAGATGCCTCCGAGATTTTTACGTATGCGAGGACGAGGAGGAAAGGGGCCGACCACCGCCCCCAACGACCATGAAGCTGGGCCGTCCAATACACGAGCTCCTATCCCCGCCGAGAGTGACGGTACTCGGCGGAACCAGAGAGGTCTCTTTCAACCGGCAAGACGGTCGGTATCGAACAGCTCTACGACTCCCGCTCAAGACTCATACGGGCCACATTCAGAAAATGAGCCTAGAGACCCCCACCATTCGCAAATACCGTTACAGCGATCTATGTCGCACCGCCCTTTTGGAGACCCCACTCCAATCTTTCAAGGCCAGTTTAACCCGGCGGATTATATACAAGAACCAGTGGGTTTTAACCCATTGGGGCCGGAGGACCATTTTTCTAGAGGAAACGATATGGATGAGGAAGAAGACCCCGAAGAGCCCGCATCAGGAACTCCCAACCACCCAATCGAGGTCTCGGATAGTTCCATTTATCACGGGCCACCCTATAATGGTCCAGATAGCTTCCAGGCTATCTTTACTCGGCACGAATGGTATTTTACACCTTCTCACCATTCATCGCCGCATGAGCAGCATCAGCCTCACCATTCATCGCCGCATGAGCAGCATCAGCCTCACTATTCTCCGCCGCATGAGCAGCAGCAGCAGCATCATCAAGATTCCTCTGGGAATCACCAGTTTGAGGCAGTTACGCCACCGCCTCCACCGCCACCAGTTCAACCGGCGCCTCCACAGCCGCAAAGACATAGGAGATCCGGAGCCCGGATGACCACACGAAGAGAAGAGTTTCATCTCAACTCTCCTCTACAATCAAGTGGCAGAAATTATCAGCCGCTTCCAGAAGTTCCACAGATGGGTGGACCATCAAACCCCTACGCGCAGCAACCGCTACCAATGGGTTTCGATAATCAGATACCAGCATACACGGGTCCTGCGATGTACAACCCGTTTGAGCCACCGACTCACCCTAACCTCGGATACGCTGAAGCCGACCCTTATTTGGTAGCAGCTAATTACAACGCCCTTAACCAGGAGGGACCGTATGGAGGTCCTTGGGGAGTAGGCTACCCAGCACAGGGATACCAGATGCCTACACAACCCCCGTACTACCAACAACCCCCGCCGTCTCTGCAAATGTCGCCACCACTGCATCAGGAAATCCTACAAAGTATTAGGGAGGTGCGGCATGAGGCACGGGAAGACCGAAGGCGTAACCAGGGGATGTTCAAGACCTTGACAAACTTAATCAAGGGAAAGAGCAAGAAGGATCAGTAAATCCTTTATGTATGTATGTCTACTTTAAAAATTAAGTCCCTGCGTGGACATTTATGTGTGTATGTAGTCCCTGCGTGGACATTTATCTTTGTACCTAGTCCCTGCGTGGACATCTATTTAAGTAATCAGTCCCTGCGAGGACTTGTGTTTTAAATTTAACCCCTGTGCGGGTAAGTACTTGTTTGACCCCTACGTGGGAAATTGTTTGTGTGAAAAGACCCGTTTAGGGCAATATGTAACCTACAGGTAATTAATGGAATGTTTGTTTTATAAATTTCATGTTTGCCATTATGTGCATATATAAATTATAAATGAAATAAATAAATTAAAATCATTCCTTTTAAATTAATCTGCCTATGAAATTTATTTAATTAAGGATCTTAAAGTGTGAAACCTAGCCACGTGTCAAATATACGACCGGGCCAAAATGGTAAGACCTGTTTAAAAGATTCAATTCCCTGTTAACATCCTAAAACATGTTAACACTCCTGGCAGAAGTGATTCGTTAAAATCACATACGTCATATTATAAAGGAATTCTTTAGAAGATTCCTAACCCAGTTTAATGATCTCTAAATCCTGGGTACATCATCAATTAAGATGATCACATTTTACCATACGTGGTAATATAATACCTACGGGCCCTGTTCATTTCCATATGAGCCAAAAGACAATGGCAGCTTTGACTCCCTGTCTAATAAAGGTAATTGTCACACCCCGGATTTCCACGTGTCACCGGTGGGCCCGGTAGGGGAGTATCGTGACGTGGTTGGCAACATAATAGTCAAACAACACAATATTTAAATGCACAGCGGAAGCAAAGTATAGATTTAATTCAACCAACCGATATTGTAATATTAAGTATTACAATTAGTCGAATATAATCCACAGGTAGATCCAAATAAAAAGGAAACAAATGTTCAACAGTTTATGACATCCAAGCTGGCGAGACTTAATGTGGATGCTAGGAGACATGCCAGCCTATTTCGAGTAGTACCTGCACTTAACCTTTTAAGAAAATACGTCAGTTTACACTGGTAAATACAATCAACCGACTCATTTTGAAAAGAGTTTAAGAAAATGCATTTAAGGCACAAGGCAAAAATAATATTTTATAACTTGGGATAATTATTTAATATATAAGCTTGTAAAGGATTTACATGTTTCTTATGCGTTCAGTAGCCCGGATCGAGCCGGGTTAAAGATCAATTAACACACCACTTTAATTATGAGACACTACAGGTGTACGCCTACACCTGAGTGCTAAGGTCGTGGCCATTTCGTAAAATGATGCCAGGGATATCCGGGACACGGTCATTAACCCCCCAAAGGCTTTAAGCAACAAAACAAATTAAACGGAGACATATCAATAATTTAACCATAATAAGATTAAATATTCGACGCCCGACCAAGCGGTATTTTATATACCTTACCCAAGCCCGTATAGGGAAATAAGTTAAAAGTATTTACCTGAGCAAGTATAGTTCAAAATCAGCGAGTGCGGTATCTTTTACTGGTTCTCCTAATCTGGAACGAAGGTTTATAATAACCTATTAGAATACTAACGGATCTTTAATTAAGCTTAAGCTTAGACCGGTTAGTTTTAAGGATACGGTTCGTACGCACGATTAAGCGAAGACCGGATAGAATGTGATTTAGACCCGACAAGTTTGAGGACTTGTTTAGTATGGGTTTATTATCCACATTCTGGATTTTGAGATAAAAATGATATCGTTTGACCCGTTTCGGCTAGTTTATGCAAACTAGTTACATAAACCGAACCGAACGCGTATAATGCATAACGGGTAACCGAAAGGGTCGCGAACAGGTTTCCTAGGTTAATACGCTTTAAATATGTGGTGATATCATTATGATATCTTCCATAATGCCCATAACGAGTTTAATCCCTAAATACGCCCCGTAGGGGTATTTTGGTCATTTTAAGGGTTATAAAAGAGATTTATAATACTTCTGAGATACGGGTCTGATTTAATCAGAAAAACATCTTAACTTAACAGGTTATGTCTAATGGTATTAAGTCTTACGTGGCAAAATGGTTTTAATACTAAACTACGCGTTTAATACGCGTATAAAGCCGTTTTAAGCGACGTACGGGTTAAAATACCAATCTGAGTTTTCTAATCAGCAAAACAGGTTCAAAATACTATATTTATTATTTTAAATCAGTGGCAATTGGATTGGTATCAATCGGATTCGTAAAACTCGTTTTATGGCCTAAAAGGGCATATTCGGTGTTAACCGAATCAATGCGATAAGTCTAGCTTAAGACCAGCTTAAAAATAATTAAAAATCTTCAAAAATCCTAAAATATTATTTAACATCAGCGGGTAATAGTTTTGGTACCGAAAATCGGGTTTAGATAGGCTATGCGTTAATCGCGCCGTTTAATTAATAAAAAGCTTATTATTTACGCAAATGCGCATATCTCCTAATCTAGACCTCCGCTTGACGTGAAAATTTACGTACATGTTAAATATTCAGTAACTAAGATAATTGCATTTCCACATTTTCAAAATACTCGTTTTAAGGTCATAAGGGCGTTATGGTCCAATTTAAGCGATTAACGGAAACGTGTGCATGCAACGGATAATCAACGAAACAAGTATAGAGACTTATACTAACATGCAACCCAATCCTAATGAGACTTTAAGGTATGTCTAATATCAACTAAAACGGGTCAGAACCGAAGTCAACGCAAAAGTCAAGGTTTTGCGCCTTTCGGTTCCGAACCGGGTTTAAATAGAAATTTGTCGAGTCGGGCAAGCGCAAACAAGTTTTTATACTTATTACCAAGTTATATTAAGTTTAAAACAGGTTGCACGCCTCGCGGATTGCTAGTCGTGCATTAAATCGCATTTTGTAAATCTGTTGACTTTTTCGGTCAACGTTTGACCCGACAAACGACCTAGTTAAGTCTGGAATTGGTACTTGCCCTTATAAGGGTTTAATACCCATATAATTACCTATCTAATGGTACTTTTAATTCGGGTTACGACTGAGCTATCGATAACTAAACCCGAAGTCAACCGTTTAATATGATATGTTGACTTTTAAGCTAAAAACTAAACTAGAATTAATTTAGAAGGGATTAGAGACTTACTAGATGATTAGAGGATGACTAGGAAGGCTCTTGATCAGTTTGCAAGCTCCCCAATAATCAGAATGCTTGAAAAATGATTTGTGAATAAGTTGGTGAATGAAAGGGTCCTTATATAGTGGGTTTAACACCACAATTCATTGACACAAGGGTCTAAGATCAACCACAAGTGATAAACACATGTCCCTAGCATGTAGGGGGTGTCTAAGGTTCATGCATGAGCAAGAAAAACCGGCCAAGGGAGTAACAATCGCACACAACAGCCAACTGTGGGTTCTGCTGTCGCTGGGCGCACCCTCGCGTAGCGCGAGGGGCTGTCGCGCTACGCGACGCCTTCGTCTGATCCAAATTTTGTTGATTGTTGATGGTTTGAAAGGGCAACTTGTATAAATCGAATGTGGGACTTATATTATCAGTAGGGGGCCTCCAATAAGTGTCTAACACTGAACATACCCTACCCATTATCCCTTGTTTCAATTGATTGCACTTACAAGACCCGAAAATAACGGTTTACCATTCATTTTCTTCTCGGGATCAAATCATACTTTTGAAGTTCCATTATTGTGAACCCTTTTCTAAATTGAGGCATATTAGATGTATATAACATTTAATCGGGTCTTGGGATTTATTATTGAGGTGTTCAGAGGTAATAATTTAACATGACGCCACTTTAAATCCTACCGAAAACATCTTTATTAAATCCGGGTTTTCAACGCGTTTTTGTCTGACATGACACGTGTCGTTTTAATATTAACCCGAAATTTGCGAGGTGTTACATCCTCACCCCCTTAAAATAAATCTCGACCCGAGATTTACTGGAACAAGTAAGGGTACTTTTCTTTCATCGTGGATTCAACTTCCCACGTGAATTCGGGACCTCTTCGGGCATCCCATTTGACCTTTACAAAAGGTATATGCTTCCTTCGAAGCTTCCTTACCTGTCGATCTTCAATCGACATAGGTTTTTCAACAAATTTCAAGCTCTCGTCGATATGCACATCTGTATAGGGTATAATCACTGATTCGTCAGCGGAGTCAGCGAAACACTTTTTCAGATTGCAGATGTGGAACACATTGTGTATACTACTGAGCTCTTCAGGTAAGTTCAACTTGTAGGCAACTGACCCGACACGTTCGATGACCTCGAAAGGTCCTATGTATCTTGGGCTTAGTTTGCCTTTCTTACCAAATCGCATCACCCCTTTCCATGGTGACACTTTAAGTAGGACTTTGTCACCTACTTCAAAGTGAAAATCCTTACGACTTGGATCCGCGTAACTCTTCTGCCTATTCCGGGCAGCTTGGAGGTTGTTACGAATCTGGACAATCTTGTCCGTCGTTTCGAACACGATTTCCGGTCCTGATAACTGGACTTCTCCCACTTCCGCCCAACAAACTGGCGATCTACATTTTCTACCGTATAATGCCTCAAAAGGCGCAGCCTTTATGCTGGTATGGTAGCTATTGTTGTAGGAGAATTCGATCAAGGGTAGGTTCTTATCCCAGCTACCTCCCAATTCGATCGCACATGCACGTAGCATGTCTTCCAACGTTTGAATAGTACGCTCACTCTGACCGTCAGTCTGAGGATGGTAAGCCGTACTAAAGTTCAAACGTGTGCCCAAAGATTGTTGGAAGCTTTTCCAAAAGTGCGACGTGTACCTAGTATCTCGGTCAGAGATAATAGCTACAGGTATGCCATGTAAAGCTACAATCTTATCCACGTACAGTTGGGCTAGCATATCGGAGCTGTAGGTCTCCTTAATGGGTAGGAAATGTGCTGACTTAGTCAGTCGGTCGACTATCACCCAGATGGTGTCATTTCCTTTCCTTGTCTTGGGTAACTTGGTGATAAAATCCATAGTTACCATCTCCCACTTCCACGTAGGAAGTTCAGGCTGTTGTAGCAAACCTGACGGTTTCTGATGCTCGGCTTTGACTTGCGCACATGTCAAGCATTTTGCTACATGGGCGGCCACAGACTTTTTCAAGCCTATCCACCAATAATTTGCCTTTAAATCCTGGTACATCTTATCAGCTCCAGGATGAACGGAGTACTTGGAACTATGGGCTTCTTGGAGGATGACATCACGAAGTCCTCCAAAAATCGGAACCCATATTCGTCCGTTTAACCGTAAAATTCCGTCCTTGCTAAGAGTTAACTGCTCCTCAGTCACTCCTAGCTTTTCGTTGGGATAGTTAGCTTCCAACACAGCTTCCTTCTGTGCAGCTAACAATCTTTCTATCAAGTTGTTCTTTATTTCCATGCTCTTGGCATTGATTCGGATGGGTTTCACTCTTTCTTTCCGACTCAAGGCATCGGCGACTACATTCGCCTTGCCGGGATGGTATCTTATTTCACAATCGTAATCATTAAGAGTTTCCATCCAACGACGTTGCCTCATGTTCAAGTCCTTCTGGCTGAACAGATGTTGAAGGCTTTTGTGATCAGAATAGATCACACATTTGATTCCATATAAGTAGTGCCTCCACAGTTTTAGTGCGAATACAACGGCACCCAACTCTAGGTCGTGGGTGGTGTAATTCTTTTCGTGCACCTTTAACTGGCGTGAAGCATAAGCAATGACTTTGCCTTTTTGCATAAGCACACATCCCATCCCGGTGTGTGATGCATCACAATAAACTACAAACTCCTCTAGTCCCTCAGGCAATGTCAGTACTGGAGCATTGCTCAGCTTATGTTTCAGAATATCGAAGGATTCCTGCTGCTTAGGACCCCAGTCAAACTTAATCTTCTTACGTGTCAGCGAAGTCAGGGGTGCAGCAATCCTTGAGAAGTTTTCTATGAATCGCCTATAGTATCCTGCCAAGCCTAGGAAGCTACGAATTTCTGTAGGCGTCTTTGGCTCATGCCAATTCATGACAGCTTCAACTTTAGCGGGATCTACTTGGATGCCCTGCTCACTAACAACATGTCCAAGAAATTGGACTGCTCGAAGCCAGAATTCACACTTTGAGAACTTGGCATAGAGCTTTTCTTTATGAAGTAGTTCCAAAATACAGTGAAGATGCTTCTCGTGGTCAGCTTGGTTCTTTGAGTATATGAGGATATCATCGATGAAAACGATGACAAATTTATCCATGTAAGGCTTACAGACGCGATTCATGAGATCCATGAATGCGGCTGGTGCATTTGTGAGCCCAAAAGGCATCACTAGGAACTCGTAGTGACCGTAACGAGTCCTAAATGCTGTCTTGTGCACATCTTCATCTCTAACCTTCAATTGATGGTAGCCTGACCTCAAGTCAATCTTTGAGAAGAAACTTGCCCCTTGAAGTTGATCGAACAGATCGTCGATTCTGGGCAAAGGATACCTATTCTTGATAGTAACCTTGTTAAGCTCGCGGTAGTCGATGCACAGACGCATCGATCCATCCTTCTTTTTGACAAACAACACTGGTGCTCCCCAAGGAGACGAGCTAGGTTTTATGAAACCTTTGGCTAGAAGATCATCTAGCTGCGTCCTCAGTTCTTTCATCTCCGTTGGTGCCAACCTATAAGGCGCCCTTGCAACTGGTGCTGATCCAGGAATAATGTCAATCCTGAATTCCACTTGCCTATCTGGTGGCAAACCAGGTAGTTCTTCAGGAAATACTTCGGGGTATTCAGAAATGACTGGGATATCACCAATCTTGGGTTTCGGTTCATCAATAATCACCTGTGCCATGTAGATGACACAGCCCTTCTTTAAACACTTTGAGTCTTTGAGTATTGACATCTTCTCGGGTAGCCCATACTGGGTATCTCCCTGAATAGTAAGTGATTCACCAGACGAAGTCTTGATTATCACTTGCTTCTTATTGCAAATAATCTGGGCCTGGTTATGTGATAACCAGTCCATACCCAAAACTATGTCGAAACCGGCTAGTTTTAAAGGAAGTAGAGACAAAGGAAAAGAGTGATTCCTAATGGATATGAAACATCCATCTAATAAGGTTGAAGCGGTTTCTATTGTGCCATCGGCTAGTTCCACCTCATACTTCACACTTAAAATTCTAACAGGTAGTTTTAACAATTCACAAAACTTACTATCTACAAACGACTTATCAGCGCCTGAATCAAATAACACTCTCGCGTAAACATCATTTACGAGAAAGGTACCTGTTATCACGTTGTCGTCCTTGACGGCTTCCTTTGCATCCATTCTGAAGACCCTTGCATTGGTCTTCCTAGCCTCTTCCGGCTTCTTGGCATATTTTGGGCAATTGCTCTTGATGTGCCCTTTTTCATTGCAACCATAGCAAGTTGCATCCTTTATTTTCTTGCAATCCACGGTTTTGTGTTCCCTGGATTTGCATAAACCACAAGCAAAAGGCTTCGATTGTGATTGAGAGTTGGATTCAAACCTGCACTTGCCAAAGTGCTGCCTCTTGCAGATTTTACATTTGGGTTTTTCACCCGACTGCTGGCCATCCTTTCTAAAACCTGACCCTTTCTTCTGGTCATTGTTTCCCTTCTGCTTCTTGTCTGTACGACGTGAGTTGTCATCCTCACGCTTCCTCTTTTCGGTGTCACTTTTCCTCTGTGACCTTTGCCTAACAGCATCCAAGGTAAGGGACAATGAAATGTCCGTTACTGACCGAAAAGTAGTTGGTCTCGAGGCCTTCACATTTGCCTTAATCTCCGGTTCCAACCCTCCAATGAAACGAGCTATACGTTTAGGCTCCGGAGTTACCAAGTAAGGAACTAACCTCGACAAAGTGTTGAAACTGGTTAGGTAGGCCTGACAGTCAAGGTTCTTCATGACCAGCGCCAGGAAGTCAGATTCAATTCTCTCAACCTCATGTTGAGGGCAGAAATTTTCTTTGATTTGTGCCATGAACTGCTCCCAGGTCATGTTGTATAACGGAACCTTTCCTGTAGCCTGGATCAATGATCTCCACCAGGCTAGGGCTTCTCCTTTGAACGACTGTGAGACAAACTTCACAATATCCCTTTCATGGCAACCACTAATATCCACCACAGTATCCATTTCATCCATCCACGTCATGCAATCCACAGCTCCTTTTTCCCCATTGAAGTCTCTGGGTTTGCACGACACAAAGTATTTATAGGTGCACCCTCTATTACGGGGTCCTTGATCCTGAATGACCCTCTGGGATGGAGCACTCCTTCGGTTTGACGAGTGGTGAGAATTACTGTTGTGGGCAGTGTGGGTCCTGGAAGGTGTTCTAGTGTGTGATGCAGAATGGGTCCTCGTATGGGTACCACTTGATCCATGGTTTTGTCTGTCCATGGCTCTATTAACCGCATTGTTTATCATAGCTTGCAGCTCTGCACCTGCTACGTTCACATGGGCATTATCAGGCACTATTCCTGGGTGACTGTTGACCTCGTTTGAGTCTGCCATGTATTTTGAACTGTAACATATTGACAATAATTTATTGGTGAGTTTATTATAGAATTGCCTTTCATGGCAATTTTTATTAACCGCGGTAAACATAGACCATATATGGTTAATTTATTTCTCACATTTATTTAGGATTTTTAAAATAATTTATCCTAATTATAAAACAATAACAGTTTTATTAGCACATAAGGCCTAGTCACAGGGACAATTTAAATTATAAGCTATGAATTCAAGAGAATCAAGGCTTTTTAAGGTTTGAACCAAGTTCATTACCTTTTTCAGACAGGGTCACAGACTATTACTGTCTTTTGTCTCATATGAAAATGAGAAGGGCCCGTAGGCATTATATTACCACGTATGGTTAAAATATGATCATCTTAATTGATGATGTAAACCTAGGATTCAGAGATCATTAAACTAGGTTAGGAATCTTTTAAAGAATTCCTTTATAATATGACGTATGTGATTTTAACGAATCACTTCTGTCAGGAGTGTTAACATGTTTTAAGATGTTAACAGGAAATTGAATCTTTTAGACAGGTCTTACCATTTTGGCCCGGTCTTATATTTGACACGAGGCTAGGGTTCACACTTTTAAGATCCTTAATTAATTAATTTCATAGGCAGATTAATTTAAAAGGAATGATTTTAATTTATTTCATTTTATACATTATATATGCACATATGGCAATTATGAAATTTATAAAACAAACATTCCATTAATCTATTATACTATTACACACAGCCCTAAACGGGTCTTTTACAAATAATAAACTTACCCACGCAGGGGTTTAAACCAGTACATGCCCACGCAGGGGTCTTACAGAAAGATGTGCCCACGCAGGGACTACATACTCATACAAATAATAAATGTCCACGCAGGGACTTGATTTTTAAAGTAGACATACACACACAAAGGATTTACTGATCCTTCTTACTCTTCCCCTTGATTAAGTTCGTCAAGGTCTTGAACATACCCTGGTTACGCCTTCGGTCTTCCCGTGCCTCATGCCGCACTTCCCTAATACTTTGTAGGATTTCCTGATGCAGTGGTGGCGACATCTGCAGAGACGGCGGGGGTTGTTGGTAGTACGGGGGTTGTGTAGGCATCTGGTATCCCTGTGCTGGGTAGCCTACTCCCCAAGGACCTCCATACGGTCCCTCCTGGTTAAGGGCGTTGTAATTAGTTGCTACCAAATACGGGTCGGCTTCAGCGTATCCGAGGTTAGGGTGAGTCGGTAGCTCAAACGGGTTGTACATCGAAGGACCCGTGTATGCTGGTATCTGATTATCGAAACCCGTCGGTGGCGGTTGCTGCGCGTAGGGGTTTGATGGTCCACCCATCTGTGGAACTTCTGGAAGCGGCTGATAATTTCTGCCACTTGATTGTAGAGGAGAGTTGAGATGAAACTCTTCTCTTCGTGTGGACATCCGAGCTCCGGATCTCCTATGTCTTTGCGGCTGTGGAGGCGCCGGCTGAACTGGTGGCGGTGGAGGCGGTGGCGTAACTGCCTCAAACTGGTGATTCCCAGAGGAATCTTGATGATGCTGCTGATGCTGCTCATGCGGCGAAGAATAGTGAGGTTGTGGCTGCTCATGTGGCGACGAATGGTGAGAGGGTGTGTAATACCACTCGTGCCGAGTGAAGATAGCCTGGAAGCTATCTGGACCATTATAGGGTGGTCCTTGGTAAATGGAACTATCCGAGACCTCTATTGGGTGGTTGGGTGTTCCTGATGCGGGTTGTTCGGGGTCTTCTTCCTCATCCATATCATTTCCCCCAGAATAGTGGTCCTCCGGCCCCAATGGGTTAAAACCCACTGGTTCTTGTAGATAATCCGCCGGGTTGAACTGGCCTTGAAAGATTGGAGTGGGGTCTCCAAAAGGACGGTGTGACATAGATCGCTGTAACGGTATGTGTGAATGGTGAGGGTCTCTAGGCTCATTTTCCGAATGTGGCCCGTATGAGTCTTGAGCGGGAGTTGTAGAGCTGTTTGAAACCGACCGTCTTGCCGGTTGAAATAGACCTCTCTGGTTCCGTCGAGTACCGTCACTCTCGGCGGGGATAGGAGCTTGAGTATTGGATGGCCCAGCTTCATGGTCGTTGGGGGCGGTGGTCGGCCCCTTTCCTCCTCGTCCTCGCATACGTAGAAATCTTGGAGGCATTTTCTTGGTTATACCTGTCAACAAAACATAAGATAACAAATAACAAAATATAAAGTTTTAAAGAACAAAACAAAAACCGAATAGGGTGGAATTTGTCTTATGTTATAAGTCTAGACTCGAAAGTTTAAGTATGTGCAATTGTGTAACTGAGATTAAACACAATAAGGCTAGTGTTTAATTCACTCAGAGTTGGCTCTGATACCAACCTGTCACACCCCGGATTTCCACGTGTCACCGGTGGGCCCGGTAGGGGAGTATCGTGACGTGGTTGGCAACATAATAGTCAAACAACACAATATTTAAATGCACAGCGGAAGCAAAGTATAGATTTAATTCAACCAACCGATATTGTAATATTAAGTATTACAATTAGTCGAATATAATCCACAGGTAGATCCAAATAAAAAGGAAACAAATGTTCAACAGTTTATGACATCCAAGCTGGCGAGACTTAATGTGGATGCTAGGAGACATGCCAGCCTATTTCGAGTAGTACCTGCACTTAACCTTTTAAGAAAATACGTCAGTTTACACTGGTAAATACAATCAACCGACTCATTTTGAAAAGAGTTTAAGAAAATGCATTTAAGGCACAAGGCAAAAATAATATTTTATAACTTGGGATAATTATTTAATATATAAGCTTGTAAAGGATTTACATGTTTCTTATGCGTTCAGTAGCCCGGATCGAGCCGGGTTAAAGATCAATTAACACACCACTTTAATTATGAGACACTACAGGTGTACGCCTACACCTGAGTGCTAAGGTCGTGGCCATTTCGTAAAATGATGCCAGGGATATCCGGGACACGGTCATTAACCCCCCAAAGGCTTTAAGCAACAAAACAAATTAAACGGAGACATCTCAATAATTTAACCATAATAAGATTAAATATTCGACGCCCGACCAAGCGGTATTTTATATACCTTACCCAAGCCCGTATAGGGAAATAAGTTAAAAGTATTTACCTGAGCAAGTATAGTTCAAAATCAGCGAGTGCGGTATCTTTTACTGGTTCTCCTAATCTGGAACGAAGGTTTATAATAACCTATTAGAATACTAACGGATCTTTAATTAAGCTTAAGCTTAGACCGGTTAGTTTTAAGGATACGGTTCGTACGCACGATTAAGCGAAGACCGGATAGAATGTGATTTAGACCCGACAAGTTTGAGGACTTGTTTAGTATGGGTTTATTATCCACATTCTGGATTTTGAGATAAAAATGATATCGTTTGACCCGTTTCGGCTAGTTTATGCAAACTAGTTACATAAACCGAACCGAACGCGTATAATGCATAACGGGTAACCGAAAGGGTCGCGAACAGGTTTCCTAGGTTAATACGCTTTAAATATGTGGTGATATCATTATGATATCTTCCATAATGCCCATAACGAGTTTAATCCCTAAATACGCCCCGTAGGGGTATTTTGGTCATTTTAAGGGTTATAAAAGAGATTTATAATACTTCTGAGATACGGGTCTGATTTAATCAGAAAAACATCTTAACTTAACAGGTTATGTCTAATGGTATTAAGTCTTACGTGGCAAAATGGTTTTAATACTAAACTACGCGTTTAATACGCGTATAAAGCCGTTTTAAGCGACGTACGGGTTAAAATACCAATCTGAGTTTTCTAATCAGCAAAACAGGTTCAAAATACTATATTTATTATTTTAAATCAGTGGCAATTGGATTGGTATCAATCGGATTCGTAAAACTCGTTTTATGGCCTAAAAGGGCATATTCGGTGTTAACCGAATCAATGCGATAAGTCTAGCTTAAGACCAGCTTAAAAATAATTAAAAATCTTCAAAAATCCTAAAATATTATTTAACATCAGCGGGTAATAGTTTTGGTACCGAAAATCGGGTTTAGATAGGCTATGCGTTAATCGCGCCGTTTAATTAATAAAAAGCTTATTATTTACGCAAATGCGCATATCTCCTAATCTAGACCTCCGCTTGACGTGAAAATTTACGTACATGTTAAATATTCAGTAACTAAGATAATTGCATTTCCACATTTTCAAAATACTCGTTTTAAGGTCATAAGGGCGTTATGGTCCAATTTAAGCGATTAACGGAAACGTGTGCATGCAACGGATAATCAACGAAACAAGTATAGAGACTTATACTAACATGCAACCCAATCCTAATGAGACTTTAAGGTATGTCTAATATCAACTAAAACGGGTCAGAACCGAAGTCAACGCAAAAGTCAAGGTTTTGCGCCTTTCGGTTCCGAACCGGGTTTAAATAGAAATTTGTCGAGTCGGGCAAGCGCAAACAAGTTTTTATACTTATTACCAAGTTATATTAAGTTTAAAACAGGTTGCACGCCTCGCGGATTGCTAGTCGTGCATTAAATCGCATTTTGTAAATCTGTTGACTTTTTCGGTCAACGTTTGACCCGACAAACGACCTAGTTAAGTCTGGAATTGGTACTTGCCCTTATAAGGGTTTAATACCCATATAATTACCTATCTAATGGTACTTTTAATTCGGGTTACGACTGAGCTATCGATAACTAAACCCGAAGTCAACCGTTTAATATGATATGTTGACTTTTAAGCTAAAAACTAAACTAGAATTAATTTAGAAGGGATTAGAGACTTACTAGATGATTAGAGGATGACTAGGAAGGCTCTTGATCAGTTTGCAAGCTCCCCAATAATCAGAATGCTTGAAAAATGATTTGTGAATAAGTTGGTGAATGAAAGGGTCCTTATATAGTGGGTTTAACACCACAATTCATTGACACAAGGGTCTAAGATCAACCACAAGTGATAAACACATGTCCCTAGCATGTAGGGGGTGTCTAAGGTTCATGCATGAGCAAGAAAAACCGGCCAAGGGAGTAACAATCGCACACAACAGCCAACTGTGGGTTCTGCTGTCGCTGGGCGCACCCTCGCGTAGCGCGAGGGGCTGTCGCGCTACGCGACGCCTTCGTCTGATCCAAATTTTGTTGATTGTTGATGGTTTGAAAGGGCAACTTGTATAAATCGAATGTGGGACTTATATTATCAGTAGGGGGCCTCCAATAAGTGTCTAACACTGAACATACCCTACCCATTATCCCTTGTTTCAATTGATTGCACTTACAAGACCCGAAAATAACGGTTTACCATTCATTTTCTTCTCGGGATCAAATCATACTTTTGAAGTTCCATTATTGTGAACCCTTTTCTAAATTGAGGCATATTAGATGTATATAACATTTAATCGGGTCTTGGGATTTATTATTGAGGTGTTCAGAGGTAATAATTTAACATGACGCCACTTTAAATCCTACCGAAAACATCTTTATTAAATCCGGGTTTTCAACGCGTTTTTGTCTGACATGACACGTGTCGTTTTAATATTAACCCGAAATTGGCGAGGTGTTACAGTAATGAACTAGGTTCAAACCTTAAAAGTTTTGATTCTCTGAAGTCATAGCTTATAATTTAATTTGTCCATGTGACCAAGCCTTATGTGCTAATATATATATTGTTATTGTTTATGTTTAGGATAAATTTTAATTAAAATCCTAAATTAAAACGATTAATAAGTTAACCAAATATGGTCTCTGTTTACCATGGTTAACGAGTTACCCTAAGGGGTAATTCCATAATAAACTCCCAAATAAGTTATTGTCCTTGTTTTCTGCAACAGTTCAATACAAATGGCTAACTCTAATGAAGTCAATAGCCATCCTGTGGAGCCGAATGAGAACGCCCAGATTACATTAACGGGCGCTGAACTAAAAGCAATAATAGACGGTGCTGTTACTCAAGCTCTGGATAGACAGTATGAAGAATACAGTAGTACCCGAAGTAGGACTCACTCTGTATCCCATTCAAAGCCAAGGACACATTCAGAGGCTCATAACAAGCCTCCTCCCAAAAAGGATGTACCAAAGAAAAACGGTGATGATCGCCAGTCCACCAACCACCAAAGTAATCCATCTCAGCAGTTGGTACTGCATCAGGGACACCGTAACAAGGGTTGCACATATAAGTACTTTGTGTCTTGCAAACCCAGGGATTTTACGGGAGAGAAAGGAGCCGTAGACTGCATGACGTGGCTAGATGAAATGGACACGGTCGTGGACATCAGCGGATGCGCTGAAGGTGATGTGGTTAAATTTGTCTCACAGTCCTTCAAGGGTGAGGCGTTAGCTTGGTGGAGATCTCTGATGGAGGCTTCAGGAAAGATCCCGTTGTATAGCATGACGTGGGATCAATTCATTGCACTGATCAAAGAAAATTTCTGCCCTCAACATGAGGTGGAAAAGATAGAATATGACTTCCTATCACTGGTTATGAAGAACCTCGATTGTCAAGCTTATCTGACGAGCTTCAATACACTATCCCGGTTGGTACCTTATCTGGTAACCCCGGAGCCAAAAAGAATTGCTCGTTTTATTGGTGGTTTGGAACCCGAGATCAAGTCCAGTGTAAAGGCTTCTCGGCCAGTTACCTTCAGGTCTGTAACTGACCTTTCCTTATCCCTCACTCTGGATGCGGTCCGGCAGAGATCGCAGAGGAATAAGGCGGCTGAGAAGAGGAAGCATGAAGATGATGGTTCGCGTAGGTCGAACAAGAAGCACCGTGGGAGCGGTGATCACAAGAAGGGATCGGATTCGAAGAGAGATGGGCATCGTTCTGGAGAGAAGCCCACATGCAAAACTTGCAAGAAACAGCACTTTGGAAAGTGCAGATTCGAATCAAACTCGAATAACGAGTCAAGGTCTTTTGCTTGTGGTTTGTGCAAGTCCAAGGAACACAAAACCTTGGATTGCAAGAAGATGAAAGATGCAACGTGCTACCGTTGCAATGAAAAGGGCCACATAAAGACTAACTGCCCTAAGTACAACAAGAAGCCTGAGGAGGCTAAGAAGACTAACGCCAGAGTCTTCAGGATGGATGCGAAGGAGGCTGTGAAGGATGATAACGTCATAACAGGTACTTTCCTTGTAAACGATGTTTTTGCAAGAGTACTTTTTGATTCAGGCGCAGATAAGTCCTTCGTAGATCATAAATTTTGTAAATTGTTGAAATTACCTGTCAAAACCCTAAAAGTGAATTATGAGGTAGAGTTAGCAGATGGTACCATTGAAGCCGTCTCTACTGAGTTAGATGGATGTGCTATATCCATTAAGAACCATTCTTTTCCTCTATCTCTACTTCCCTTTAAGTTAGCCGGTTTTGACATAGTTCTGGGTATGGACTGGTTATCTCATAACCAGGCCCAAATCGTCTGTAACATGAAGCAAGTAGTGATAAAGACTCCGTCTGGTGAATCACTTACCATTCGGGGAGATACCCAGTACGGACTGCCTGAGCACGTGACTATGCTCAAGGCTTCAAAGTGTTTGAAAAAGGGATGTGTCATTTACATGGCGCAAGTGATCATTGACGAGCCTAAACCAAAGTTAGAAGACATCCTTGTCATTTCGGAATACCCAGAAGTGTTTCCTGAAGATCTACCTGGTCTACCACCAGATAGACAAGTCGAATTCAGGATCGATATCATCCCCGGAGCGGCACCAGTTGCTAGAGCTCCATACAGATTGGCACCCACGGAAATGAAGGAGTTGCGGACGCAGCTAGATGAATTGCTAGCTAAGGGTTTCATTCGACCCAGTTCATCTCCTTGGGGAGCACCAATCCTGTTTGTCAAGAAGAAGGATGGATCGATGCGTCTATGCATCGACTATCGCGAGCTTAATAAAGTCACGATTAAGAATAGATATCCATTGCCCAGGATCGACGATTTGTTCGATCAGCTTCAAGGGGCAAGTTACTTCTCAAAGATTGATCTGAGGTCAGGATACCATCAGTTGAAGGTTATGGATGAAGACGTTCACAAGACTGCATTCAGGACTCGCTACGGGCATTACGAGTTCCTAGTGATGCCTTTTGGGCTCACCAATGCACCAGCCGCGTTCATGGATCTCATGAATCGCGTCTGCAAGCCTTACTTAGATAAATTTGTTATCGTCTTCATCGATGACATCCTTATTTATTCTAAGAACCAAGCTGACCACGAGAAACACCTTCGTTGTATTCTCAAACTTCTACGTCAGGAGAAGCTCTACGCCAAATTCTCTAAGTGTGAATTTTGGCTACGAGAAGTCCAATTCCTTGGACACGTGGTTAGTGAGCGTGGTATCCAGGTGGATCCCGCTAAAGTGGAAGCTGTTATGAATTGGCAAGAGCCAAAGACACCTACGGAGATTCGTAGCTTCCTGGGATTGGCAGGTTATTACAGGCGTTTTATTGAAAATTTTTCAAGGATTGCTGCGTCCCTAACTTCCTTGACCAAGAAGAAAGTAAAGTTCGTTTGGGGCCCTAAGCAGCAAGAGTCCTTCGATGTTTTGAAACAAAGGTTGAGCAACGCTCCTGTGCTTACCTTACCGGAAGGCGCAGAAGAATTTGTAGTTTATTGTGATGCATCACACACTGGCATGGGGTGTGTGCTTATGCAGAAAGGCAAGGTTATTGCCTATGCATCACGACAGTTAAAGGTGCACGAAAAGAATTACACCACCCATGACTTGGAATTGGGTGCCGTTGTGTTCGCACTAAAACTGTGGAGGCATTATCTTTATGGAATCAAGTTTGTGATCTTTTCTGATCACAAGAGCCTCCAGCATCTGTTTAACCAGAAAGAATTAAACATGAGGCAACGCCGTTGGATGGAAACTTTAAATGATTATGATTGTGAAATCAAATACCATCCCGGCAAAGCGAATGTAGTCGCTGATGCCTTGAGCAGAAAGGAAAGGGTTAAACCCATTCGAATTAACGCCAAGCGTATGGAGGTAAAGAACAGTTTGATAGAAAGGGTGTTAGCTGCACAGAAGGAAGCTGTGTTGGAAGCTAACTATCCTAATGAAAAGTTAGGAGTAACTGAGGAGCAGTTAACTCTTAGCAAGGACGGAATTTTACGGTTAAACGGACGAATATGGGTTCCGATTGTTGGAGGACTTCGTGATATCATCCTCCAAGAAGCCCACAGTTCCAAATACTCCGTTCATCCTGGAGCTGATAAGATGTACCAGGATTTAAAGGCAAATTATTGGTGGATAGGCTTGAAAAAGTCTGTGGCCGCCCATGTAGTAAAATGCTTGACATGTGCGCAAGTCAAAGCCGAGCATCAGAAACCGTCAGGTTTGCTACAACAGCCTGAACTTCCTACGTGGAAGTGGGAAATGGTAACTATGGATTTCATTACCAAGTTACCCAAGACAAGGAAAGGCAATGATACGATATGGGTTATAGTTGACCGACTGACTAAGTCAGCTCATTTCTTACCCATCAAGGAGACTTATAGCTCAGATATGTTAGCCCAGTTATACGTTGACAAGATTGTAGCCCTACACGGCATACCTGTAGCTATTATCTCCGACCGGGATACTAGGTACACGTCACATTTTTGGAAGAGCTTCCAGCAATCTTTGGGCACACGTTTGAACTTTAGTACGGCTTACCATCCTCAGACTGACGGTCAGAGTGAGCGTACTATTCAAACGTTGGAAGACATGCTGCGTGCATGTGCGATCGATTTGGGAGGTAACTGGGATAAGAACCTACCCTTGATCGAATTCTCCTACAACAATAGCTACCATACCAGCATAAAGGCTGCGCCTTTTGAGGCATTATACGGTAGAAAATGTAGATCGCCAGTTTGTTGGGCGGAAGTGGGAGAAGTCCAGTTATCAGGACCAGAGATCGTGTTCGAAACGACGGACAAGATTGTCCAGATTCGTAACAATCTCCAAGCTGCCCGGAATAGGCAGAAGAGTTACGCGGATCCAAGTCGTAAGGATTTTCACTTCGAAGTAGGTGACAAAGTCCTACTTAAGGTGTCACCCTGGAAGGGGGTGATGCGATTTGGTAAGAAAGGCAAACTAAGCCCGAGATACATAGGACCTTTCGAGGTTATCGAACGTGTCGGGTCAGTTGCCTACAAGTTGAACTTACCAGAAGAGCTCAGTGGAATTCACAATGTGTTCCACATTTGCAATCTAAAGAAGTGTTCCGCTGATGATTCACATGTCATGACACATACAGATGTGCAAATAGATAAGAGCTTAACGTTTGTAGAAAAACCTTTGTCGATTGAAGATCGACAGGTAAGAAAGCTTCGAAGAAAGCATATACCTTTTGTCAAGGTCAAATGGGATGCCCGAAGAGGTCCCGAGTTTACGTGGGAGTTAGAATCCTCCATGAAAGAAAAGTACCCTTACTTGTTTCAGTAAATCTCGGGTCGAGATTTATTTTAAGGGGGTGAGGATGTAACACCTCGCAAATTTCGGGTTTAATATTAAAACGACACGTGTCTTGTAAGACAAAAACGCGTTGAAAACCCGGATTTAATAAAGATGTTTTCGGTAGGATTTAAAGTGGCGTCATGTTAAATTATTACCTCTGAACACCTCATTTATAAATCCCAATACCCAATATTATATTTTACACATCTATGCACCCTCAATTCAGGGAATTATTGCCTATAGAGGAAAATTCAAATGCATGATGTGATCCCATGATGAAATGAATGATAAACCGTCATTTACGGGTCTTGTATATGCAATCAAGTGAAATAATGGATGATGGTAGGGTATGTTACAGTATTAGACACTTATTGGAGGTCCCCTATTGATAAAATGAAGTCCACAAGTCGTATATAATGGCTGCCCTTTCAAACCATCAACAAACAACAAAATTCGGATCAGAGCAAGGCGTCGCGTAGCGCGACAGCCCCTCGCGCTACGCGAGGGTGCGCCCAGCGACAGCCCCTCGCGCTACGCGAGGGTGCGCCCAGCGACAGCAGACTTGCTGTTGGCTGTTGTGTGCGTTTGTGACCTCCTTAGCCGGTTTTTCTTGCACATACATGGCCCCTAGACATCCCTACACACTAATTACAAGTGTTGATCAATTGTGGATGGCCCTAGACTTGGTTGTCACTTGCTTGTGGTGCTTGATTCTTGTATATAAAGACCCTTCATGTCACAACATTTTCCACACATCATATTCAAGAAATCTGAGCATTGGAGGAGCTTACAATCTGATTGAAGGCCTTCCTAATCATTCATTAACCATCTAGTAAGTCTCTAATCCCTTCTAAATTAATTCTAGCTTAGTAATTAGCTTAAAAGTCAAACCGACGTAACTACGGTTTGACTTCGCGTTTAATTAACGATAGCTCAGTCGTGTGTCGAATTAAAAGTACCGTTAGATAGGTAATTATATGGGTATTAAACCCTTATAAGGGCAAGTACCAATTCCAGACCTAACTAGGTCGTTTGTCGGGTCAAACGTTGACCGAAAAAGTCAACAGAATTGCAAATTATGATTTAATACACGATTAATGATCCGAGAGGCGTGTAACCTGTTTTAACCTTAATATAACTTGGTAATAAGTATAAAAACTTGTTTACGCTTGCCCGACTCGACAAATTTCTGTTTAAACCCGGTTCGGAACCGAAAGGCGCAAAACCTTGACTTTTGCTTTGACTTCGGTTCTGACCCGTTTTAGTTTGAATTAGACATGCCTTAAAGTCTCATTAGGGATGGGTTACATGCTAGTATAATTCTCTGTACTTGTTTCATTGATTATCCGATGCATGCACACGTTTCCGTTAATCGCTTAAATTGGACCATAATGCCCTTATGACCCTACAACGAGAATTTTGAAAATGTAGAAGTACTATAATCTTAGTTACTGATTATTTAGCATGTACGTAAATTTTCACGTCAATCGGAGGTCTAGATTAAGAGATATGCGCATAGGCGTAAATATTAAGCTTTTATTAATTAAACGGCGCGATTAGCGTATAGCCTATCTAAACCCGATTTTCGGTACCAAAACTTTTACCCGCTGATGTTAAATAATATTTTAGGATTTTTGAAGATTTTTAATTATTTTTAAGCTGGTCTTAAGCTAGGCTTATCGCATTGATTCGGTTAATACCGAATATGCCCTTTTAGGCCATAAAACGAGTTTTACGAATCCGATTGATACCAATCCAATTGCCACTGATCTAAAATAATAAATATAGTATTTTGAACCTGTTTTGCTGATCAGAAAACCCAGATTTGGTATTTTAACCCGTACGTCGCTTAAAACGGCTTTATACGCGTATTAAACGCGTAGTTTAGTATTAAAACCATTTTGCCACGTAAGACTTAATACCATTAGACATAACCTGTTAAGTTAAGATGTTTTTCTGATTAAATCAGACCCGTATCTCAGAAGTATAATAAATCTCTTTTATAATCCTTAAAATGACCAAAATACCCCTACGGGGCGTATTTAGGGATTAAACTCGTTATGGGCATTATGGAAGATATCATAATGATATCACAACATATTTAAAGCGTATTAACTTAGGAAACCTGTTCGCGACCCTTTCGGTTACCCGTTATGCATTATACGCGTTCGGTTCGGTTTATGTAACTAGTTTGCATAAACTAGCCGAAACGGGTCAAACGATATCATTATTATCTCAAAATCCAGAATGTGAATAGTAAACCCATATTAAACAAGTCCTCAAACTTGTCGGGTCTAAATCACATTCTATCCGGTCTTCGCTTAATCTTGCGTACGAACCGTATCGTTAAAACTAACCGGCCTAAGCTTAAGCTTAATTAAAGACCCGTTAGTATTCTAATAGGTTATATTAAACCTTCGTTCCAGATTAGGAGAACCAGTAAAAGCTATCTGCAAATTATTCGATTAAGGATTTATACTTGCAAAGGTAAATACTTTTAACTTATTTTCCCTATACGGGCTTGGGTTACGGTACATAGCGTACCGCTTGATCGAGCATCAAATCTTCCACGCTTAGTGGTTAATTGAATAATTTGATCGGCTCGTTTTAAACAGATGTGTTTACTTTACAGCCTTTGGGGGGTTAATGACCATGTCCCGGATATCCTCGGCATTATCTTACGAGATAGCCACGACCTGAGCACGGGGTGTAGGCGTACTCCCGTGTATAACTCACATAAGTGGTGTGTCTATTGATCTTTAACCCGGAATACGTTCCGGGCTACTGAACGCATAAGTAACATGTAAATCGTTCACAAGATTATAATATTAAATAATTCTCCCAAGTTAAACAAAATGTTTATGCCATGTGCATCCAAACCAATTTTCAATCATTTATAAAATGAGTCAGTTGAATGTATTTACCAGTGTAAACTGACGTATTTTCCCAAAAAGATTAAATGCAGGTACTAGGCGAAATAGGCTGGGATTCTCCTAAGCATCATTAGAAGTCTCGCAAACTTAGAGATGCCGAAGTCTGTTGAACCATAAACAATATTTTGTTATTCGATCCTACTGTGGATAAACACCGGATAATTGTGACCTTGTTTACAATAACTAAATTCGGTTGTATCTTATTTTAAATTTGCTTCCGCTGTGCATTATTATATTGTGTTGTTTGACTATTACGTTGCCAACCACGTCACGATACTCCCCCACCGGGCCCACCGGTGACACGTGGAAATCGGGGTGTGACACATACATACATACATACATACATACATACATACATACATACATACATACATACATACATACATACATACATACATACATACATACATACATACATACATACATACATACATACATACATACATGACTACCCACTTACATGCCTACCCACATATCGAATCCATTCGTATTTACCCTAGTACATACTTACTTACACGCGTACGTCCGCATATACTTACTTACACCCATATAATCATACATACGCATTTAAATGCATACATACATACATACATACCATCGTACATACCTGCCATACCTAAAACATAACATAGGAGGGTTATAATTAGCTTACAAATGTTTAAATCCGTATTTAGACGAATACATACATGTATAGAGGCATACAAACATACATACATACCTACCTACAAGTGTGCTTACCCTATCGCTCATAAAACGTAAGTTAAATTAGTCATTCGTAACTTGAAACGCGTTTAAACGAGTCCCCAAGACAAAACGAGGCACGAAACAAATTTTTGGAGAAACAAGACCCGTCGCGCGACGCGACGGGCCGTCGCGCTACGCGACGCCCCCAAAAAGACAGAAGGTTGTTGCTGCTGTGCTGCATATTTTCAGCGCAACCGAATTTCACGGAAACTGTCATAACTTCTTCGTTATAGGTCCGTTTTACCCGATTCTTTTTCCTACGCGTCCGTAATTTAATTCTCCATCTTATGGTGTTAAGATCCGACATCCAGATTAACAAAATTCCAGACTTTTAAGTCTTCGGCTTACTACCCTTTTTACCAAGAATTCACCCGTTCATAATCTTATCACACCAACATGTTTATTTAAGCTTTTAACTCGTGAAACTCCTTATTTCATACCTCCTATCATATTATTCTCAAATCACGGATTCCTTACGTGATAAACTCCGTTTACGCTTAATTGCTTATTTTGACCCGTTAAGGGTATTTGTGCATTTTAGTGTCTTTGACCCTAAAAATCATACCTTACACTCTCATACTTGTCCTAAAACATTCTCTTAACCAAATGACTTGCTTCTAACATCGCTTAAAGGTCGTTTGACCGATATACCCATCAAGGGCGTTTTAGTCAACTTTAACCTCATCATTTACAACGAAGAGCTTCAACATATAACTAACCTCAAACGTCATGTTTATTTTGTTAAAAACACTATATTACTTAAACAAACTAAGAAGTGATTACGGAAATCACTTACCTTGTGCGTCCGAGTTCAAGCATTGCTTCCGTGTTTATCCTTGACCCGTTGCCCTTCCATGCTTATGTCCGCGTTGACATGACTCCTATCCGTACATGTCATTACAATCACATTCTTGTTAGCATACATGATAGTACGTATGAACGATCATCTCAAATTCATATCTCATGTATGACTTTCATTAGTCAATTCAAACAAGCATGAAGCATACTCAACATCGACCTAACATAACCTTCTCATGAACTATATCTAAAATGCATTCCTCATGTTAGTTTACTATCAATTTCATTATTACCACACTCTATACATGTTTACCCATTAATTGCATACAATTTCACATATTACTGTCATTTAGACATTTCATCAAACACTTGGTGTGCGTACTGCTTTCTAAGCATGATGTACAAGTATTTCATGTGTTTCTTCCTAATTATCACTTTCATTTATCATCTCAAGTAAACATCATACAAATTACATACCATAATCACTCTATATACAAATACACATCACATATACACATATTCCTAATCAAGTTCATACCATTTCATGGATTAAACATAAACCCGCTTAACTAATTGTGGTAATTGATCCAAACACCTAAATTCTAGCAATTTACTCAGAGTCTTCGCTTAGGGTTTGTTCCTAAACATGCATACATCACTAATTTGGCCATAACCTTCATGATTCATACCTAAATCACCACTAGTGATGATTATCAAGATTTTCTCAACTTCATTAAACATCAAAATTTAACATACCTTTTGATCCCCTCGTGAAGGTGATCATTTATTCGTGTTCGGTTGTGAATTTGAGCTTCGATTCACCCTTCAATTTGATGCTTTGGTTGAGTTTAGGGTTTGGCTCCTTTGGGGAGCTCTTGATCGATCCAGAACATTCACACACGAAGTGTGTGTAATGTGTGTGGATATATTCTTTTAAGTTCATAATTAAACTTTCATTTTATCCCTCTTTAGTCCCTCGGGGTTGCCTTTAAAACATAACGTGCACTACTTTTCTCTTTCAATAGTCTACACCGGGCATTTAACTAGGTTAAATGGCCTAGTTATTTATTTCATAAGATAACGCATAAGGGCATATTTCGAGTATATAACATTTGGATTTTGGGGCGTTACACGGACGGAAGAGGTAGACGAACAAACTTCTCGTGATAGGCAATCTTGGCATGATTCTTACGTAACCAATCCATACCGATAATGACATCAAAACTACCCAATTGCATGGGTATTAGATCGATAGAAAACACGTGGTCGTTAAGAGTCAAGGAACAACCACGCAGACTAGAATAGACTTCCCATCGGCAATCTTCACCGAAAACAACTTAGGTAACTTAGAGCGTGCACAATTTAACAAAGATTCGAATTCCACGGTCACAAAACTTCTATCGGCGCCAGTATCAAATATAATCGAAGCGTAAAGGTTATTCATGAGAAACGTACCATTGACAACGTCATTGTCATTCCGAGCCTGGTTAGCATTGAAATTAAACGCTCGTCCACGAGCAGCTGGCTGCTGGTCCTGGTTCAGCTGAGGACACTGGTTACGGAGGTGAGTAGTATCCCCACACTTATAGCATGCGCGCACAGCATTGATTGGCCTTGGATTCTGCAGAGGAGCTGGAGGTGCTGGTAAAGTTGCCTGAGCTGGGCTTGTTGAGCTTGCTGGGCCAGGTTAGCTTGACGGCAATAAGGAGTTGTGTGGCCATAGCGATTACAGTTGGCGCACAGACGACATGCTGAATTAGCAGGATGATGATAGTTGCAAGTTGCACACTTAGGGTGAGACCCAGTGTACTGCTTTTTGACTTCGGGAACAGCAGTGATTGGGGTAGTAGTAGCAGGAGTAGGTTTAGCAACAGGGTTTTGAGCAGTAGGGACAATAGCATTGCATCCTGAACCCTGAGACTTCCGCCTCCTGTTCTTGCTGCCACTGGGCTGCTGAGTAACTTGATGTGTAGACTTGGAAGAGGTAGAGTTAGCAAACTGCTTATCACGCAAACGGTTGTTGTTGAGACTAGCTACAAGACGGTAGACTTCCTCAATAGTGTCGAGCTGAGCTGCTTCAATAGAATCACGCATAGCAGGAGGTAGACCATTGATGTACTTGGTTATCATTCGCTTAGGAGTAGAAACCAAGTGAGGAACGATTAAACTAAGCTGCTTAAAGCGAGTAGTATAAGCTAGATTATCATCACCAATCTGCTTCAAGTTCCAGAACTCTTCTTCAAGCTTCAACTGCTCATGGGAGGGCAGAACTCAAGCATCATTAGCTCTCGCACCTCGGCCTATGGAAGAGCATAGGCCTCTTCGTTCGAACGGATGTTTCTCTCGTTTGACCACCACTCCAACACTCTGCCTTGAAACATTCCAGTCGCGCTCCTAGTCTTTAGATGATCTGGGCACTCGCTGTTAATGAAGGTAACTTCGATGCTGTCGAACCACTCGAGCATAGCAGTCACCCCATCACTGCCCGTGAAAGGCTTGGGATTGCAAGAGATGAAATGCTTGTAGCTGAATCTTGTAGGCTTTTGCTTCTTGGCCTTTGAGTCCATAGAGGATGGAGGAGTGTTTGATCCTTGGATCTCAGAGACAATCTTTGGCACGACTCGAGCAATCTGGTCAGCCCTGAAGGACATCATCTTTTTCTGAGACTTCTCCCTGGATCTCTTGAGAGTGTCGGATAACTTTCGGGAAGACATCTAAAAGATCCAACAAGGGATCATATAAGTCTAGATTCACAAAGCCTCACAATATAGATTCACACACGATAGACTAAAGACTCAACAAGATTCACAAGATTTTCATAGATACCGCAACCTCACGACCTTCGCATGGCACGTTGTACGAAGTTTGGCAACATGTCAGAAGCGCTTATATATAGGAAGTACCAGCAGCGTATCCACCACGCTTCGGGCACATCGCTTCTGCCCCGCACTCGGTGTCACGTTACGTGTCACAATTGCCAATCATAACAACACGCACATAGATTGACCCGATAGATTTCAATAGATTCAATACCACAATCCACGACCTTCGCATGGCACGTTGTACGAAGTTTGACAACATGTCAGAAGCGTTTATATATAGGAAGTACCAGTGGCGTATCCACCACGCTTCGGGCACATTGTTTCCACCTCGTACTCGATGTCATGTTACGTGTCGTAACACACTCGTTATCATCATAGCTTCACATAGATTCAATAGATTCCCATAGATTCAATAGACTTAATAGATCCAATAGATTCAATAGATTCAATAGATTCAAATAGGTTCAGTAGATTCAAATAGATTCAATAGATTCAAATAGATTCACTAGTTTCACATAGATTAATGTCAACGCAATCCCACATGGCACGTGCTACGAAAGTTCGGTAACATGACAGAAGCACTTATATTTAGGAAGTACCAGCGGCGTATCCACCATGCTTCAATCATGCCGCGTCCCCCTCGTCATCGGTGTCATGCTTTGTAAACCACAAAGTTTTTGCCCAATAGATTTCCACAACTTCAATCCTAGTCTACAAAACTATGAACTTCACTTAGCGCGTGGTACGGAGATTCGGTAGCATGCCAGAAATGCTTATATATAGGAAGTACCAGCGGCATATCCACCACGTTTCGGACATGCCACTTCCGCCTCGTCTTCGGCGCTAGGCTACGATTCATATTTAGTTACTCAAAACAACAAATGCATAGATTGCACATAGATTCCACATAGTTTACACGAGTAGTTTCCATAGATTAGATCTCGACATTCTCCTCACCGGTCTGTAAACACTAAGTTTCGCATGGCACTTGGTACGAAAGTTGGTAACATGCCAGAAACACTTATATATAGGAAGTACCAGCGGCGTATCCACCATGTTTCAGACACGTCACTTCTGTCTCGTATTCCTTGCCATGTTACATTTAGGGTTTTACAAACACACCAACACATAGATTCATCAGATAGATTCACATGGCATCAAGATTCCCTCATAGATTAAATAAGCTTCATAAACTTAGTTTAATCCTGAGATTAGAGTTAATGTTTTAGATTGCGGACATACGTGTGATTTCGTGTAAAAGCCTCATAATGAACGAAATATCAAGATAAACGAGGAATCAAGTTTAAAATCATATGTAAAAATCGAGGTAGCATAAAAGATAGGCTCATAAAACATAGAGTGTTCCGGGTAGAGGAATGGCGACTAACCAAAGCGATTCGAACCCCTTTAAAATTGAGGTAACGTGTCTTGACTTACTTAGACAAATACATCATCGATGTTAGGCCTACGATATTCGTCTTTTTGGTCATTTCACGTACCCAACTGAATGGAAGTCTCGTGGCTTCGGCGAGACGTAAAACATCAAGGAGTGGGACTAGTTATCAAGGTCTAAGTTTCACCTCTAACTTGACAACATCATACCCTAATAGCGTTGGTACTTATCTGCAGACAAGACCTACTAGAATAACATGGAGATTCTCCATCAAGGTTTGGATGTCACTCCTGACTTGAGGGTAAATCTCATGCAATTACAAACACTGGCTAATAGCGTTTTCAAAGTATCAGGTGTGTATTGTATCGGCCTTAGGAAAGGCATGTATGTTCAACAGGGAATACGCTGCTAGGAAGCAGGTACGGTAGAATGCATAAGTCTTAAACCACAAATAAGAATCAAGTATTCCTACTCATCCTAATTCCATATAGTTATGGCTCTGATACCAATCTGTCACACCCCAACCGATGGCGGAAACATCGGGGTGCGAGCACTAAGCGTTCAGATTGCTCATGAGATTTCCATAACACTATTGATTTCAATATAGATTAAATAAGTTTCATATTGCAAATTGTCTAAACGTCAAACATCGATTCACAGGTATCAAAATTACATGATCACGTCAAATATTGTTCAAAACTCTAGATTAACTAGGTGACGTTTCTAGGCATCATCCTAACTTGATTCCAGTATCTGATGTTAGATCAAAATATGCAGTGTTATATAATAAATTGTGTCGGGTTTTAGCGTATTAAATATATTAATTTATATGTTTTATATATTTATTGTGTTGTAGTGTTTTTGTGATTAAGAGGTATTAAAACAAGTAAACAAGAGAGAAGGATCTAAAAAGCAGGTTCGACAGGTTAACGTTTTAATACGACGAAGTTAAGAGGGGTGCACATGTTTGGCTTCTTCGACGGCAGATAATACATGACAACATGCATGTTGGTATTGGAAAGGTATAAAAAGGGTTTTAAACCCTAACATATATACACACATGTGAACACACGTGAATTAGGAAGCAAAAGAAAAATCACAATATATGAAATCATCAATTGATGGCAGCATACATACGTAGTCTTGTGGGACGATTTTAGAAAACTTTTTGGGGAGGCTTTTATTTTAAAAGGCAACCTCACATCAAGTCATCATTCATCACAAGGCACATGCAAGGACTTTGGAGGAGACTTTTGGGCCGACATCACTATTGAGGGACACACATATTGGGCCGCACATGGGCTTGGCAAATTTCTTATGTGAACAAGAGGTGGACGGCAACGGGGAAAACGATACACAGCCGTCAACATACATAAGAGGACGAATTCAGCATCTATCTGAGATCTTTCGAGGCTGTTCTATGATGTCCAACCAATTTGGGATGACAACTGAAGCGGTGAAGACCATCATGAGCGGCTAGACTCTTAATGGCTTCCTCCAGGCGGACGGTTCAGTTAGGTTTTTACGTTATTCAGTTTATACTCAGGTTGTTGAACAAGCTGGATGGTGTTTCGAAGTTGTGGATGAATAGATTGATGAAAATGAGAGATTGCAAACACCCGACACTCCCACCATGATTTGATAGGTATGATCTGGCTAAAGATCTAAAACTTAGCGCTTCTTGGGAGGCAACCCAGGTTTTGTTTTTATTTCATTTGTTTTTGTGTTTTTTGTGTATGAACCGGACAAGTGTGGGGAAGTCTGAGGAGGTTTGGTTTCTCGTCGAACCTGTCTTCGCTCGTTTATTTTCGTTTACTGACCTGTTTAACCTATTTGGGAGCTTGTGAGATTTATTTTGCAGATTTTGGTCGCTTTTGTCCATACTCAATCTCCATTTGGACGAAAATGATTCAAATCATATAAAGACAAGCTTCCCGTGTGGAAGCAGCCGCGAATGAAATGCTATACAGTTGCGGTGGAACAAGCCTCATAGGAATTCATCCGTTTAAAATCAGGATAGTCTGTTCCATTATCTATGTGTTTTTATTTATGTTTCTAGTGTGTCGATAGTTTCTCGCTCCATTGAGGACAATGTAGGAATTAAGTGTGGGGAGGGGAAACTAGCGTTTAGTGTGTCTTAGTTCGTGTCGCTCGTGTCGTAAATTTTTTTTTAAAAAATCCAAAAAAATTGAAAAAATAGAAATGTTTGGAGAAAGGTTTTGCACAAAATGGAAGATGATAGGTATAATCAGTTCATTGGCATTTGATTACTATATATATGAGATAATGAACAGTCGGTTACACGTCTAATTTAGGATATGTGGGTAGGCCCAGCCAGTTGAAAGGTTTCTTAGGAATGATATAATATACCTTAAAAATTAGGAATCTTGTGGGTTTTCACCTTAGGAGTTATGGCAAAACTGAAACTGTGGAGAGTATAAGAGGTACGTCATAAGTAAAAAACTTATAAGTTTTTCCGATTATATTGGCACACATGTTTCTTTTTGTGAAAACAAATCCGAAACAGTGTGGCGCCCGAAAAAAAATATTCCATCCATTCATTTGAGCTATATGTTGAAAAAAAAGAGAAAAAACAAAGCCTATGGTATTGCTGCGGGGATAGCGACTCATGCGGTACATACCCTCTAGGTGGAGTTATAAAAAATATGTGAAGTTTATGGCATTAACCATGGGGATGGTGACTCGTGTGGGGTATGTCCGCTAAACTGATTGTATCCAAAAGCATATAAAGCTCGCAATATCATCCATCTTTCCATTCTAAATTTAATTGGAATAATATAAAGGTTTTTTATATAAGACAGTAGATTTAAAATCTTTTAACCTCATAAGCTTGAAACGGGATTAGGTGGCGTTGTAGTCTTTTAAGTGTGAGATCCATAGATAACTATAATTACTTGAACTTAAATGAATTGTGAATAAGGGCTTGGAAGCTGGCGGTTGGGTTTAAGTGGATCGTATACCTGCAATCTTGGTTAACGTGTGATTTGATTTGTTAATAAAGTAACCAAATATATTAGATGCCAATGTTTCTGATTGTGATTCCATGCTAATAATTTTTTCGGGACGAAAAAAGATAAGTGTGGGGATGTGATCTTAGATCAAAATATGTAGTGTTATATAATAAATTGTGTCGGGTTTTAGCGTATTAAATATATTAATTTATATGTTTTATATATTTATTGTGTTGTAGTGTTTTTGTGATTAACAGGTATTAAAACAAGTAAATAAGAGAGAAGGATCTAAAAAGCGGGTTCGACAGGTTAACCGTTTAATACGGCGAAGTTAAGAGGGGTGCGCATGTTTGGCTTCTTCGACGGAAGATAATACATGACAACATGCATATTGGTATTGGAAAGGTATAAAAAGGGTTTTAAGCCCTAACATATATACACACATGAGAACACACGTGAATTAGGAAGCAAAAGAAAATTCACAATATATGAAATCATCAATTGATGGCAGCATACATACGTAGTCTTGTGGGACGATTTTAGAAAACTTTTTGGGGAGGCTTTTATTTTAAAAGGCAACCTCACATCAAGTCATCATTCATCACAAGGCACATGCAAGGACTTTGGAGGAGACTTTTGGGCCGACATCACTATTGAGGGACACACATATTGGGCCGCACATGGGCTTGGCAAATTTCTTATGTGAACAAGAGGTGGACGACAACGGGGAAAACGATACACAGCCGTCAACATACATAAGAGGACGAATTCAGCATCTATCTAAGATCTTTCGAGGCTGTTCTATGATGTCCAACCAATTTGGGATGACAACTGAAGCGGTGAAGACCATCATGAGCGGCTAGACTCTTCGTGGCTTCCTCCAGGCGGATGGTTCAGTTAGGTTTTTACTTTATTCAGTTTATACTCAGGTTTGGATGTATTTTTTACCTTGACAAAGTTGTATGAATACATTGATGTGTTGGTTTCTTTAAACTATTTGCGTGTGTTTTGAGTTCTTACTTTACAACTTGTTCGGTTGATGATAAAACCTAGTAACTTGTTGGGTGACATAGAGTAGGTTGACTCACGCTAGTAAATAGGGTTAATCAAATTATAAAAGATCTGATGACAAGGACCTAGTTTTGATTATCATCTTAAATTAACCAACTTTCCAACATCATGTCTATGTGATGGCAAATTAACTGAGTAAACTGAGTTTTGTGAAACCTAGAACCTGAAGTTTGGAGGAAGTTACGTTTTATAAATCTGATATCTTTTCTTGTAGTTAGTTTTTTAGTTTCTTTCAAATTAATCAAAACCTCCAATTCTAGATTAGTAGTAGTTAATTAAATAATTTAGCTAAACACTAACCACATATTCCCCGTGGATACGATACCTTACTTAAGCTATCTACTTAGTTTAATTAGGTTTTTGCATGACCCTTACGACAGTCATCAGTATCCAGCATCCTATCAGCCTGCAACATGTATTAAAATAAAGTCAGTACAAAATGTACCGGCGAGTATACAAGTTTGAGTATATAGAATAATAGATTAAAATAACTCATATCCACAATCTAGGTAATAAAAATAGTTTCAGTCGTGCTAGCGTCTCAGTCCAAACCAGTGATAGCCCAAGTATCCCGATGCTTTAGTGTTTGCCCAAGTCTCAAGGTAAACTAGAATCCTCCTAACAATACCCCCGAGAATAATGGGGAGATGCATCTCCTATAGCGCTACTATTGTTAAGGCGGAACTACACACTTTTGGATTAAACGTCACATAGCATAAAGAGTCAAGAATCAAGAATCACAAGTTTCACGTACACATAGGATAGAGTTTAGATTCAAAAGTATCAAGTTTCATAGTTTATAGAATACATGTTACATCCCAAAGTTTAAAGTAGAAAGGGGATCGAGTATACTCACAGTGATTGCTTAACAGCTAAGACTGTTATTGGATCAAAGGGAGCTCTTTTAGAATTAGCCTGATTAGATTGCAACGTAATAAGTGTCGGGCAAAACAACGATATTGCACAAGTGTCGGATCAGTCATTGGATTGGATGGATGTCCGATCGGATTGCCAGTCGGTCGAGTGCCAAGTGTGTGAGGGACGGATGGCTGCCCGATCGGATGGCTATCCGATCGGGTTGCCACTCGATTCAAACTTGACAAAGTAAGGTGGGATCGGATGGCTCTCCATTCGGATGGCTATCCGACCGGGTTACCACTCGATCCAATGTTCAAGATTCAAGGTTGCCTCGATCGGATGGCTGCTCGATCGGATGGCTATCCGATCGAGCCGCCACTCGACGATCAGGACTTAAAGTTTCAAAAGTGTTTTAGGGTTAAGGATAAGTGTCACTTGATCGGGTTGCTGTTCGATCGGATGGCTATCCGATCGGGTTGCCACTCGATTGGGTTACCTTGTCCCGTTCTTAATTTTGTAAAAACTCTAGGTTTCTGATTAATCAATGGTGACGTGTTACGCATTAAGACAACAGTAAACTCATCAGTGTTCAGCCAACCCGATCGGGTGGGAAATCACCCCAGTCTGTTCGGTCGTCAGTTCGGGATGATATTTATGTCAGAATCCGTACTCCGATCATCTTCTCCGGTAACAATCCCTTTCCAAGCCGACTCCAGACTAACCATCAAGTCTACAGTCCGTTTAGACCCGGATCTCACCGTTTTATGTTAAAGTTCAAGAAAAGATGAAGATAAACATAGGGTTTTAACTTGAAAAGTGTAAATCTAGCTTAGATTTAGTGTTAAACGTACGAAATTCCTTAGATCTAAGCTAGATTCTATCAGGAATGACATCATATAGTAGTTTGAACAAACCACCATGATGACATCATCCTTAAGAACTCAGATCTAAGAGATTTCACGGTGAAAAGTGAGATTTCAAGAGAGAATCTCGTAGAGAATGATTTGTAGATCAAAGATGTACAAGAATCTAGTGTGAAACGTACCGAAATTGCTGAGAAATCGAAGAAAAGGAGAGTACGTGCGTCTGGGTCGAGTGATGCTGTCACATCAGTGAGAATGGTGATGTGACAGGCCTATTTATAGTGTCAGAGTGTGTGAAGAGGGGCAGTGTGCACGGATCGGATGGTGGTCCGATCGAGTGACCATCTGATCGAGTGGTCATCCGATCGGGTGGCTATCTGATCGGATGGTCATCCGATCGGATTGCCACTTGGTCAATCCTATCCTTTCCGCGTTCCCGTCCTTGATTCGTTGGCGAGTTAGAATAAGCATTGCATTGCATATAGTTTAGTAAAAGTATCACATAACTAGTTTACATTATAAACACCAAAAGTTTCCAAGCTTCATAGATTCCGCCAGTGACAAGACTCCAATCTCTCGTTTAACCAAGAATCAAGTTGCACGAGTCTCAATAGCCAAGCACCAAATAAGTATCAAAAGTATTCAAGAGTCTAGTCTCCCAAGTATCAAGTATCAAGAATCCAAGTATCAAGTATCAAGAATCAAGACTCTAGCATCATAGAGACTCACAAAGTTTCACAAGTATCAAAAGTATCAATATTACATAGATTAGGGACTAAAAGTGACAATTAAGTATAAGTCTTGGGACGCAGACGTTACAGTCTCCCCTCCTTTAGGAGATTTCCTCCCCAAAATCTAAGAAGAGGATTGCTCAAAGAGCTGCGGATACTTGGCCTTCATATCACTTTTAAGTTCCCAAGTGAATTCAGCGCCTCACTTTCCTTCCCATCGAACCTTGACTATGGGAATTTTGTTGTGCCTTAATCGCTTGACACTTTGATCCATGATTTCGACCGGTTTCTCCACAAAGTTTACAACTTCATTTATTTGCAAGCTTCATTTATTTGCAAGTCTTCGATTTTCAAGCACAAATTAGTGATCATCTTAGTGAAGTGATCATAAGGTATGCAAAATTTCATCATTTAGTTCCATCTCAGATTTCTTGATGATTTGTGAAACCAAAATCTAAGCTTGATATATTGCTGTTAGATGAAAATAGTGATGAAAACGTGTTTAGATGTAAACCCTAGCTAATAATTTGTGAAATTGATGCTCAAATTATGAATATTCATGTTTACCCATCTAGGTGTTAAATGGGTTTTGTGAATAATAAGGAATCCTAATAATATAATCAGAAAACTGATGTTAACGGCTCGCATGAAGCGAATCTGATATTAATATGCATGCTAGAAGTAAAGAACTTGCAAAATGTATAAAATTTTGGCTAAATAGTTGAGACATGAACTTGATAATTATTAACTAAAACCACGCTCTTAAAGAGTTTGTTAAAATGCTTAAGAGAAAGCTAATATGGTGAATTTAAGATAAAAACGCATGATTGAACAATACGGCAAATTATGCGTAATATGTTGTGAAAAGAGTTCTAAATAATATTTGGTTGAACTCTATAGGCAAGGAATCCGGATCGTCAAGTGGACAAGCCGGTGGAGACACGCGTTTGAAAGGAGTGCATTAAAGGTACGTAACTACTAGTTCCATTACTTAGTTACAAAGAATGCTTAGTATGTTTGTATATGACATCGTAGTGTGATAAGAATGTTTGATGTATAACTGAAGTGACGAAGTTCACTCGATAGATCAAACGGGTCAATTCGAATAAATCTTGGTAGTCATTAAAGTGAAGGTTTTCACTTGACAACGACGGAATGGGTCAAAACTATGTTTTCAAAATAACAATGTAAGTAGAAATTTGGAAGTCACAATATATGTTAACAATATGAGGTGATATGCCAAGAGATTGGATGCACCAAATTGATGTTTATGAACCCTTGATATTGGGTCAAATGTCTAGAATTCGTTTGCAATTGCATAAAGTGGTTTGCTCGAATTATAGAAAACGAGCATGAAATTCTAGTACGTGCGTAAAGCCATGTGATGTTGATGATACGCAATAGTTGACAAGCCTGGGGAATGGGTAACAAACCTTAGAAATCAATGAAATTGAATGATGACAAATATGTCACAAAACAAACGGGTCGAATAATCGAAACAAGGATTTGTGAACAATTCGTTTATAAACCGGGTTTCGTTGTGTTAAATATAAATGGTTAGATCCGTAATTTTATTACGGATGCGTAGGAAAAAGAATCGACTAAAACAGACATGTAAGTAAAAAGTTATGAGCCTTTAAAGTTAGAATTTATAGAAATTTCAGAGATGGGCAAATACGTAGGTCCAGAAACTGGACCTGCTGGAAAACATGTTCCCCCGTGGCACACGCCGGGGTGTTAAGGTTCGAGCGCGACACGCGAGGCCGCTCGCGGCACGCGAAGGATTAAACTGAGTATGTCGTGTGGCGCAACAGACCAAAAGTTAGAATTTTTTTTATTTTTTTTGTTATTTGTATGATATCGGAACTTGTTTATACATGTTATAATGTTGTCAAAACTAACAATTGATGTCATTTTGACCTTAGGTTATGTTCGTCTTATTCTGGATGCCGATCAAGCAAGAATTCAAGAACCGAACACAAATTTTTGAAGCTTCCGCGCTAAACTAATCTTGTTTTAGACAATGTTCATTTTGTAAACACTAACTGAATGTTTGAATGCTTTAACTAGTTAGCCTGTTAAATTAGAACACTATGTAAATCTTAGTTTTTATAACTAAGTCTTTAAATGATGCATTTTGGTTTAAAAATTTCGTATTTTAGTTTAAATTCTTAAATTAATGAGACGGGCCTTACAAGTTGGTAATCAGAGCTCAAGGTTGTTAACAAGGTGTGTTCGGTTCAAGCTTGATTAAACATCTGGTACGAATTAGTTACATTAGTAGATTTTATTAAATGTAGAAAAGAAATATGAATTGATGTGCACGGGAAGAGTGTATTAACACACTCGAACCTGGAAAGTGCACTAAAGGAGAATGGTTAAAGCAAGTGCGAACTTCGCTAAACTAAAGTAAACAAAGTATGTATTATAAAAATGAAATGTTTAACGATTGATATAAACATTTCAGTTTCAAGATGACGGAAAAAAGTAACAATGACGCGGTGCCGATAGTCACCGAGCAAATGAAAGAAGTGATTGCCGAGGAGGTAGGAAAGGCAATCGAGAATAGCCTATCCGGTTTTATAGATAAGATCCAAAACACGGTACTTTAGGTAGTCGAAGAGCGGATCAAGAAGTTGGAAGATAGTACCAACGTAGCAAAGGAAAAATCTGGAGAGCGGAAGGGTTGCTCATATAAAGAATTCATGGCATGTAAACCACCACTTTATAATGGAGAGGTGGACCCGATAATATGCCAACGATGGCTAAGTGATATCAAGGGGGTGTTTGAGAGAACCCATTGTGACACAAACGATTTCGTAGCTTATGGTACGGGTCAGCTGAGAGGCCAAGCAAAAGATTGATGGGATAACAAGAAAAAGGAGATTGGAAGCGAAACGGCAAGGGCGATGACATGGGACGAGTTTAAGGTACCATTCCTTAAACACCACAGTCCCAAAGCAGTTATCAACAGAATCAAGGAGGAATTTATTTAGCTAAGGCAAAAGGGTGAATCCATCGATAAGATTACGGGTATCTTTCTAGACAAATTGAGATTTTGTGACGAGTTAGTGACATCCGAAGAGCAGAAGGTGTATTATTACTATAATATGCTGAGTGCCGAATATCAGGAGTTTATGACTCCCTTGAAATATGAAACTGTCATGGCCCCTGGCCCGGTGTGACCCGTTCCAGGAGCCGCGGGCAGAAAACCCGTGGTATTTATTGTTGAGTTGACAGCGGAAGTTTAATCTGTATTTACTTGAATGATGTTGGTATACCAGGATTCTGTATAACGGTGAACAGCTGCCCAAAAGGAAAAGAAGAGTAAGCCAATAGTATCCCGGGGAAAGAAGAAAATGTCACATTGACATTTCGAAAGGCTTTGAGAAGAGGGGCAACAGTGAAGATGCCGAGAATGGCCGTGTGTCTATGGGGATTACCGGTCTTGGTAAGAATCTGTTGCAAATGCATGTGAGGGAGGAATGCCTGCATTAAGATTTAAAACTTGTCGTCTACTTGAAGGAAATGTTTGGAACAGGGAACTTACAATAATACAACGCCGCATTCTTCGAAGATTGAGGAACAAGACGAGATCTATTAAGAGAATGATTTATTCTCGAAAAAATATGAATAGTTACATCCAATTACAAACTACACGAAAGTTGCCCTTTTTTCATGGAGATTTACCCATCACAGAGATGCATAGAGGAACAGAACGAACTTCATATATCCCTTTTCCACTCAATCCAGAAACAAGATCGGACGTTATTCTGGTTCGTCTCCATTTTAGTGAAACTCTTCCTCAAGCAAGGCAGCCGATAAGTTATCGAAGGCTTTGTGTGAATAATGTAATAGTCAGCATTACTTCTTTTCAAGTTTCCCAAGGTGATTTCATATCTTTGAAAGAAAATGATGCTATAATCTATTCAGAAATAAGGAGATCCTTCTATATCGAAATTTCAGTTTCTAAAATCATAGGAAAATCCCTGGATAGCCCAGTAAGAATGTGGAGAAGAACCAAAACGGAATGGTTCCGCTTACTTAAAACTAAGAGGGGATGCCGCCTACTACTGAAAGACCCGTTTTTGCAACAGTTGCGTTCTTCTATGCAAGACGAAGACTTAGAAAGAACAAAGAAGTTTGGATCCGAAAAAGTATGCTTAGGCAGTTCTTTCGCTGAACACAAGAGAATCAAGAGGAATTTTTATCATTTCAAATCGATATTCTTATCGAAGAGAAGGAACGAAAAAACCCTAAATCTTACTACTAGAAAAAGAAGTCCTATAGTTTACAACTCTTCTTTCTATAGTAATTTGACCTCTTGCTCCACCCATCAGTCTTCTATGAAGAGAAAAAGAAAAAGCTCTTCCCTATCTACTCATTATTCGGAGGTGAATCATAGAACACCAAAAGCTGTGCTATCTTATAGACATAGGTCACATCCCTCACGTGCGCCAAGAGCACATTCGATAGCATCCTCTTAAGGTTTAAAGATCCAAACCTTCTTCTTCTTAGCGGAAACGCACGTGGCCAAAACATATAAAGATCGGCATAGTCGCTCATAGGGGCATATATATCCGGATAGAGGATAGTCTAGATCTTGATTCACTATTTCCATTTTTTATTTTCTGTCTCGTATGAAGCAATGGGGGGGCAAGCTATGACGGCAGGATGTGACCTTGCCTTTCGCCCTGCTACCGCCGTTCTAAGTTCTTCTGACTAAACGAAGTTAAGACTAAAGTTTCGGAACTGAAGTTTGCAGCCTTTTTCAGCAAAGCTTAGTAAAAATCCGTCCTTCGGCTACCTTGGATCAAGGGTAGAGATAGGAAGTAAGTCAAAGGTAGATCAACAAAAGTCTTAGTATAGGAAGAGTCAGAGCGAGGGGAGAGACTTTCTAAACGAAGGTTAGTCTAAGTAAGGAAATGGGCACTCTGCTCACATCGAAGTAACTGCTGTCTCCCTTATGGTCGACGTTCTCTCCTCCCATCCTCTCCTCTCCCTACCGGTCGCCGAATAGAACTCTTCTTTGCCGTTCTGGTTGGCTTAGGGCGGTCGAACTCTCCCCTCCTCTCCTTAACAGTCGAGTGATTTCTCATTCTCTCTCCCTCTTTCTATAGATAAGCGGGTTCTTCGATCATTCTAATGAAATAGGTTCGTTAAAGCCAATTGATCGAATTCTGTTTTAGATTCCTATTCCACTCCAACCGGTGCAGAACTCTTAACCTTTCTAGGACCCTCTCTATGGCAAGGTGCTGCTCTACTCTTTTCACTTGCTCCCTCGTGTATAGCGGTTGAGTTCTTCGCCTCATGGTTTGGCTACCCATCGTCATTCCCTCTCTGTCTAAAGTGAGAGGGGTTCTCTACGCACAGTGTAAGATTCCGGTCTCGTAGGCAGCAGCATTCATGCTTGCCTTTGCCGTGATTGTCCGTTGTTCCCTTGGTGCGCTGTCATTGATGGTGTAAATCTGTTCGTTCGAGAAAACATGTTGATCTCTTTCCATATCCTATCCCCGGTTGTTGCCCTATCAAGATGTGTCCCTTCCTTTGACCCCTTTTTCGATTTATTAGTGTTGTCCCCCTTGCGTTCCCTCCCTTTGTGAAGAATTCCATTTCCCTTTTTCTCCACTCTTCTTTCTTCCTTTCTTATTCTCCTGTTGGAAGTACCTAATCTGCTTTTTGAAATCTTTCCTTTCTTATACAAGATTCTAAGGTCCTTCCCCTGTATATAAGCCTGTGCGATTTTCCCCTGGCCGACGCTCCCCTTACTGGTATCAGTGCAAGGGCAATTAGTACGGGTTGCCATAGTTGTCTGGATGGATTGGAACGAAGGGATGAAGGAGGGTCGGCCTGCCCAACAAGTAGACCGGAATAACTAGCTTCTAGTCCAACTAGCTAGAGCTCCAGCCCAAGCCTCCAAATCGAAGCTTCGGAGAGCCTTCTCCCATGCGATGAGATGAATTCTGTCTCTCCATCCAACACCAGACCGTGGACATCTCGTCTGAATTCCTTCAATCCTAGCAGCCATTCCTTTCGGGACCCCGGACAAGGAGGGAATAAAGTCAAGCTTTGAAGGGTGGATTTCATTAAAAACAAGGCCTTACCAGCTTGACCTAATAGGGCGGGCACCTTTCCAACCCGAAAGCTTCTTGCTGAATTTCTCTGTAACTGAATTCCAAAGTTCATCTCTTCTTCTTCCTAGCATACCAAAATGAACCGAAATGGAATTGGCTATTGAACAGCCAAACATATTCCGGCCGGCCCTCATAGTGTGGATGGAGGATGAAGGAAGAACACCTTACTTCTTTCAAAAGACAGAAACAGAGTCATTTTTTCCCACTAGCCTAACTAATGATTTTACCTCACTTTGTTGTATTGTATAGACAAGCCTGACTTTATAGATAGGAATTCAGAAAAGAGTTCTAACTTACCTTCCTGACTGTGCTTCCTGCTTTTGGACCTATTTTCTATTTCTATTATAGTGGTAAGACTGTAGTCTACTGCAACAGGAGAAAGGAAAGCAGGCCAATATTCATGATAAGACCCTCTTTACGCTCTCTCTTTCTGCTCGCTCCTGTCAACGAATGAATTTACTACTTGTGTCACTGACATTCCATTAGCATGGTGGACTATAGACCGGCTTTCACGTTCACTCTATAGGAAGGGGACTTAGATTAATCGATTCAATGGGCGAACTGCTTTCCTTTAAAGGTAGCAAGTGATTGAAATGACAAGCTTGTAACTGATATGAAATCGGAAGACAGTAAGTTGGACGAGGAGCTCATGTACCACAGAGTGAGCAAATGCTCCCTTCTTTCAAGAGACTGTTTCTGTTCTTGTTTCTTTAGTCTCTTTACCTGCGAGCATGAATTCCTGAACCCAATACTAGGAAAGAGCTTCATACCCTATAGAACTGACAGATCGGCTAGCGAAGATGGCTCAGTCTCAGTAGATCCCTCACTCCTCACCGGCTTACGGAAAGAGAGCCCTAAGGGAGAGAGTTTCGGTACTTCAGGCATATCTATCAATGGGCAAAGACAGGAGAGCCTTCTATCTCTTCCAGTCTTATAAAGGAAAGAAAGCAGGATGAACAGGCTTGAGTGTCGATAGGTGACTTTAAGGTAGGCGCCTATCTCTTATTATACTATAGCAACGGGAGAAGTCGGGATTGGTGCCCTAAATGAAGGGAAATCTAGAAAAAAATGAGATTTTTCCCAGATAGAACTTTTTTAATTCATGATCTGCTCTACGAAGGGAAAAGTGAAAGTCTCATTTGACAGCTATATAAGATAGACACTTTCTAATTTCCATGTCTGTCTATGAGGGAAATAGGTCAAGTGTCATTTTGCAACTGTATGAGCATGAACATCTACTTTCGAATTTGAATAGTCCTCTTAGCCGGTCGATTGGCTTGAATCTCTCTTTCTTTTGAATCGTAACCTACTATTAGTGTATGCCTAAAACTGAACTAATTACTTTTCTCTAACCAACTTATGACCAAACAAAAAATGACTTAACTAATGGCCAGATTTCCCTCTCCTCATTCAAAACTACTTCTATCTAGCTACTTTCTTCACCATCTTTTGGTCAAAAAGAGTAAGAGTATTCAATCCCAAAAGTCCTAGGAGTTAAGCATGTTGGTGATGAACTAGTTCTCGTTCACCCCAGACTTGCTGGGTGGAATGAGTCAAGCTAGTTCCGAAATCTCCAGAGCCCTCTTGTTCTAATCTTTTTCTTAGCAACTGGCTTTCAGAAGTCTTGCTGCGAGGAAGATTAGAAACGCCTTACTATATTAATTTAGAATAGTAGCATTTTTTCTGCAGATATGGAGTTTGTTGAGAGGACTTGCATCATTCGTTCGTAGTGGTCATTTATAGCTGTTTTTCCAACTGAACCTAATTTACTATTTTGCAACAAGAGGGGGCTCTTACTTCTTTCATCTCTAGGTTGAGTACTAGCAAGTCAGGGATAAGAGAAAAGCCTGGGAAGGAATCGGGTTTTCAGCATCTGTAGTGGAAGAGTGTACTGGTGGTGGTTTAGTTAGAGACAACAACGGGAAGGGGGCTCTCTCTTCTTTCAGCTGATTCTCCTTTGGATAGATGGGGGTGTCGGTGTAAAGATCGCATGGAACAGTAAATGGCAATGGAATCAAACCTCCTCCTATAGGTAAGTTCAGTCTGTAACTGAGGCTTTCTAGGCGTAGGGCTAATAGCACAATGGCGGTGCGGCTAGGCTTTGTGGGTTCGAATGCCGGTTTAAGATAACCAGCCAGGCAAGGGAAAGAAGGAAGTCTTCCTGCGGAGGGGGAAGAAGCGGCCCAGTTTAATAGATTCAATGGTCGACTTGCTTGAATCGAAGAGGAAGGCTAGTGCTTCTGACTGAGAATATGAGAGGCAGTTTCACCTTGACAAAACAAATGAAGTAAAGAATCCTGTTGACTTCTAATGCAGAAATGAAATTGATAAGGCATTTGAAAGCCCATGTATCTGAGCCTGTCATCCATAGGAAGAGCATTCCTGAGGAATCTCCAGAAGAAGAGAATCAACCCATCTTAGGAGGAAGCCACCGGTTCCATAATAGAGACCACCAAGGACTTTTTTGGCCATGAATTCTGGGAAAATGCCAATAGGAAGCAGAGGAGAAAAGACCTGAAGGGGAATGATGCCAAACTAGTCTATCTGGGATGTCAGAATCTAGAGAGATATCTTACAAAATAGATTGAGCCTCTGTGGATAATGTGACAATCGGTAATTTACGGCTCATAATTACGCGATTAACAGGTGATTAACACGATAATAAATAATATTTACGACGCTAATTAACTTAATTAGGCCTTTGGAGTGCCTAGGAACGCTTATCCGACTCTACAGTACGCGTACGAAGATTCGCGTGGAATCTGCGGAACAGCAAATGACAACGGACTGAAACCGTACGAAATGTTGACGACACCGACAAATATGGATGTTACACGAATATTTTATGCTTATGGAGTTTGGATTGCGATATCGGGTCTCGTAGGAATTACGGGCCACTTACACATGAGATGGGCTTGTGGGCCCTGGGCCCAAGCCCGACACCCACGAGCCTGAACCTACACATAATAGGCAAAATCTCTACAAACCTTTGCAAAATCTATGCTAAATCTTAGGAAATCTTACAAAAGATTTACAAATCATTGCAAGATCTCTACAAATCTAACCTAAATCTCTACAAAATATTTATAAAATCTCCATAGGAATCCACTGATGATTTTCTTGCTATATTATAAGTGATTTGTAGTGTTGATATGGGGCATAGTGACTTGTGGTTAATTGAGTGTTGGAAAATAAACACATGAACCACTAAACAAAACCCCTCTGCTTCCTTATAAAATTTCATCTACAAACAAAAGGAGCTTCATCTCCTCCAAATACCCCCACACGCACACATCTGCATCTTATTTACAACACACACCTACATCTCTCAATCCATACACATACAAACACAACATACTCATACTTGAAGCATTTCAGAGATAAAGAGACAAGGTGAAGTGGTGTCGGCCATCACTTCCGGCGACAACCACAACCACAGCCCCCCCCTCTCGATTCCCTGTTCAGGACGACAACACCCACCCCCCTTTGAAGACACCCTTGTTTCCTCTCTGGTGAAGAACCGGCGGCGAGCCCAGCCGATGCCGGCTGTTGGCGGTGCTGCTTTCTCCGACCGCCACCGTCACGGTGGTGGTGAGCTACAACTGAAGACAGAAGGAACAAAAAAGAAAGAGAGAGAGACCGAGAGAGATGGAGAACTGGCGGTCGGAGTCTCGGACCGCCGGTCGGTTCTGTTATCCGGCGGTCTTTGCTTTTGACCGCCGGTTTTCCGATAAAGACACGTTGAAGATGATTGGAGACGACGACTCAAGTTCGGGTCAGTGTTGGGATGTTTCCGAGCAGTCTGTTCAGACACAAATTCAGGTTCGGTGTTCGGATTTCGCGGTCTCTTGGGTTTTAGTCGGGTCAACCACAGATCCAGTTATGTTTCGAACGGCAAGTCCGGTTCAGATCGGTTATGGCTCGAGTTTCAGGTTGGTTTGGTTTCTGCTCGTTCAGAATGGTCGGTCAGATTCCAGCAATTCGTTTCGATGCGGGTCAGGTTCGGCTCAGTCAACAACTCATCAGTTTCGGTGCAAGATGTGGGTTTCGTGAAGCGGGTCAGGTCAACTCGGTCAACCCGAGTCGACTCGGTCAACTCAGCGAGTCAACCCGGTGGACTCGGTCAACTCAGTTAACATAACAACGAGAGTTTTGGGTAATAGTTTAAACCGCGATTATTTTCGTTGACTATTCCTTATTTTAATTATGCGTGATAACGAGCTCGAACCGGCATGATTATATTTTACATTTTATGAAATATTTGTCAAATTGATATATTGTTGATTGAATATTGGTTGAATCTTGATAAAAAAAACGACACTTAGTTGTCAGGGCCGTCCAAAAACAGAGGAAACTCTGCCCGTTTTTCGAGAAAAATCCGTAAACACGACACGTATTATAGTTTCAAAAACGACACTTAATGGAATTCAAGTTTATAATATTTCAAACCTTGAAATTTCCAAACGCTTTTACAAATAAATATTAGGTTATATTTATTTCGAACATCGTTAACTCGTATCCTTTTTATAAAATAAATATAGCTTATATATTTATTTCGAATATCAAACAACACGACTTTGTTGTATAAAATAAATATAGTTGTATATTTATTTCAAACACGCGGAATCTTTTATAAAATAAATATAACTTTTATATTTATTTCGAACGCCTAAACGGCACATACACATATTTTGACAATTTTCAAACAAGACGCAATATATATATTACAAGTTTATTATATAATACTTTCATACGAATATTCCTACATAAACAAACGACTTCTCGGAACTTAACAAGTTTAACTTAATCATTTTTATTAAGTTAACAACTTATCGTCAACGATTCGGTAGAGCTCGGTAACATGTAGATTCGTTACCACATTAATTAGAAACTTATGAGAAATTCCGTGTTAGGAATATTGTAGAATGCATGCTAGCAAGTCAAGTCTTGGAAACGACATCGCGAAGTCGTAATTAGCTAGCTTTGCACAGGAATATTCAGGTGAGTTCATAACCCCACTTTTTTTTTACAGTTTTACATTTTTATAAATGTTTTCGGGGTGGAAAGACATGCACATTCTACAAAACATTCAAAGTGTTCAATAAACATGAATTACATATTTCTAAACCATTATACAAACAAGTTTTTAGCTAACACTAATGGTTTACGAAAGGTTTATGATAACTATACCGGTTTTTCAAACAAAGCGTATTTTTGTAAAGTGCATACAACGCTTACTTGTTTTCTAAATTGGGGAAATGATGAGTACAAAAACATTCATGTGAAACATTCAAGTGAAACATTCAAGTGAAACATTCAAGATCATGTCTCGAATAGGGTACCATAAGCACCATTAATCAACGTATACATTCAGACCGCGGAACAAAAGGTTAGATCTAATGGGTTTCAGGCAACCCCACTCTTGGCCTACTTCTACCAATGAGTGCTTCTGTGTCTCAGTCAAAGTCGACAAAAATGCCTAGGTTTGGTGGCTTCCTATGTCGTGACTCATGTTAGTGGCCTTGCAAACCACTAGCGATCTCATACATTCAAACAGTCAAAGTGCTCGGTTGCGAGATACATTCAAACATTCATAATACTCATTTACAAGATACGTTTTACAAGATACATTCAAACATTCATAATACTCATTTACAGATACATTTTATGAGTTACAAACCATGTTTTCATTCAAGTATTTAAACATTCAGTACAAAACATTCACAATACTTTTGGATTCGTTTTCTCAACAATACTTCAAAAACCGGTTATTCAAAAAGATTTAGTTCAAATCTTTTACAAACAAACTATGAACTCGCTCAACTTTATGTTGATTTTTCGCATGTTTCTTTCTCAGGTTGCATATCTAAGACAAGGCACGGTTGGAATAGGAGAACCATGTGGAGTCGAGTACTTAGTGGCGTTCACATACTAAAAGTCTTAGCTTATTTGCTTCCGCTGTGCAATGAAGATACCAGTCCAGTCACGCCAATGCTCTGATATTTCGGGGTGTGACAGATTGGTATCAGAGCTATAGGTTACAGCGAATAGGGTTCTCTGTAGAGATACCTAGGCTCTAACCTCACTTTCCTCTGGGAACTTAGAATATTAAAACCTGAATACATACAGAACGCATAGTACTCGAATATGGTCTCCAACCGTTGCCGAAAAACAAACAGTCAAAATGTTGTTTTCAAACATACGCTAAAGTGGTGTTTTACACACAGCACACAAAAACAGTCGCATACAGTACACAAAACTCTGAGAGTTTAGGAAACATGCATTTAAGACCTTCGGAAACTTATGTTGAAGTTCATTAAAGGTCATCACGTAGGAACTGCAAATATTGATTCGGGCACACACAATTATGCATATTGTCTATGATGTTTTAACTTCCCGAGCAGGCAGCCTACGCATAACGAAACGCTAGTGCACGAGAATACATAGAACTCAAATTTTACGTCAACAGATGTCGGAGTGCATCACATTCTACGCAAACAAAACGCTAGCGCACAGGCATACGTGAGACTTAAGCTATACATCAACGGAGGTTGAAGTACGTCACACGCGACTATCGATCAGGAAGCGGCAGTTGGCACGCGGTCCTGCAAACGACACGAGTCATGCTAAGGAAAAGACGCAAGTCACCGTATCCCCCTATCTTATTAACGACGAATACGCTATGGTAATGTCACCTAATAACTGGTTATCACCTGCAACCCCAGGTAAAGTCCTTAAATTTCTTTTATTGAAATTTCGACTTTCACATTTACTGAGTAGATTTTCGTATCTCTACTCCTCTTAACGGTCATTGTGTCACAATCATTTCTTTCAGTATAGCGAATATTCATTTGCTTCATTTCTTGAAAACTCATATGTTACGCATGCATCGTTTGTTACGCATGTGGTTTCGTTTCGAATAAGCGTTTCATCAGAGTTCAAATATTATTTCGCTAAACCTAATTATTGATTTGTGACTCGAATGACCCGCATTATTGAAATTGTTGGCTTCTTTGTTCTCAAGTCAACACATTTTCTTGAAAATTCTTTTCTTTCTTCAAGTTACACAGCGTTTCTTTGTGGCCATGCCGAAAGTTTCTTGTCGATACATGTATTCGTTGTCGGCTTGCACCGAAACCAAATTCAATTGTTTGAACTTGTTCATTACACATATTCAATTCAAGACACCATATGATGTATTGAAAGCATCATATTCGAATTCGTTTTAACAAGCGTTTCATTGTTCCGAGTCGTGGTAGATTTGTTTGGTCTACGACTCCATTAAGTCGTTTGTTGATTTCGACACCTTGTGGTGTCAGTACAAACTTGTAGCTTGGGCTAATTTATGCAAAACACAGGTGATACTTGTTCGATCACCGCTATATTTGAAATGTTTCATTCACTACGACACCTTGTGGCGTCGGTAGAACTTGCAGCTTGGGCTGATCATGATCAAGCGTTTCATGCAAACTAGTACATTTGAGCTTGTTGAAATCTGAATTCATTTATTGGATGCAATCATTTCTAGAATTCATTTGCATATTGTGATACGTCCTTGAATTCCATCATTCGAATAAGTCTTGATTCGACTTCATGATCGTTCACGTTGGTACTATTCGTATTTTCTATGCATAATGTAACTCTAAGGAGTTAACATAAACTAAATTTCGAGGACGAAATTTTATTAACAGTGGGAGAATGTGACAATCGGTAATTTACGGCTCATAATTACGCGATTAACAGGTGATTAACACGATAATAAATAATATTTACGACGCTAATTAACTTAATTAGGCCTTTGGAGTGCCTAGGAACGCTTATCCGACTCTACAGTACGCGTACGAAGATTCGCGTGGAATCTGCGGAACAGCAAATGACAACGGACTGAAACCGTACGAAATGTTGACGACACCGACAAATATGGATGTTACACGAACATTTTATGCTTATGGAGTTTGGATTGCGATATCGGGTCTCGTAGGAATTACGGGCCACTTACACATGAGATGGGCTTGTGGGCCCTGGGCCCAAGCCCGACACCCACGAGCCTGAACCTACACATAATAGGCAAAATCTCTACAAACCTTTGCAAAATCTATGCTAAATCTTAGGAAATCTTACAAAAGATTTACAAATCATTGCAAGATCTCTACAAATCTAACCTAAATCTCTACAAAATATTTATAAAATCTCCATAGGAATCCACTGATGATTTTCTTGCTATATTATAAGTGATTTGTAGTGTTGATATGGGGCATAGTGACTTGTGGTTAATTGAGTGTTGGAAAATAAACACATGAACCACTAAACAAAACCCCTCTGCATCCTTATAAAATTTCATCTACAAACAAAAGGAGCTTCATCTCCTCCAAATACCCCCACACGCACACATCTGCATCTTATTTACAACACACACCTACATCTCTCAATCCATACACATACAAACACAACATACTCATACTTGAAGCATTTCAGAGATAAAGAGACAAGGTGAAGTGGTGTCGGCCATCACTTCCGGCGACAACCACAACCACATCCCCCCCTTCTCGATTCCCTGTTCAGGACGACAACACCCACCCCCCTTTGAAGACACCCTTGTTTCCTCTCTGGTGAAGAACCGGCGGCGAGCCCAGCCGGTGCCGGCTGTTGGCGGTGCTGCTTTCTCCGACCGCCACCGTCACGGTGGTGGTGAGCTACAACTGAAGACAGAAGGAACAAAAGAGAAAGAGAGAGAGACCGAGAGAGATGGAGAACCGGCGGTCGGAGTCTCGGACCGCCGGTCGGTTCTGTTATCCGGCGGTCTTTGCTTTTGACCGCCGGTTTTCCGATAAAGACACGTTGAAGATGATTGGAGACGACGACTCAAGTTCGGGTCAGTGTTGGGATGTTTCCGAGCAGTCTGTTCAGACACAAATTCAGGTTCGGTGTTCGGATTTCGCGGTCTCTCGGGTTTTAGTCGGGTCAACCACAGATCCAGTTATGTTTCGAACGGCAAGTCCGGTTCAGATCGGTTATGGCTCGAGTTTCAGGTTGGTTTGGTTTCTGCTCGTTCAGAATGGTCGGTCAGATTCCAGCAATTCGTTTCGATGCGGGTCGGGTTCGGCTCAGTCAACAACTCATCAGTTTCGGTGCAAGATGTGGGTTTCGTGAAGCGGGTCAGGTCAACTCGGTCAACCCGAGTCGACTCGGTCAACTCAGCGAGTCAACCCGGTGGACTCGGTCAACTCAGTTAACATAACAACGAGAGTTTTGGGTAATAGTTTAAACCGCGATTATTTTCGTTGACTATTCCTTATTTTAATTATGCGTGATAACGAGCTCGAACCGGCATGATTATATTTTACATTTTATGAAATATTTGTCAAATTGATATATTGTTGATTGAATATTGGTTGAATCTTGATAAAAAAAATGACACTTAGTTGTCAGGGCCGTCCAAAAACAGAGGAAACTCTGCCCGTTTTTCGAGAAAAATCCGTAAACACGACACGTATTATAGTTTCAAAAACGACACTTAATGGAATTCAAGTTTATAATATTTCAAACCTTGAAATTTCCAAACGCTTTTACAAATAAATATAAGGTTATATTTATTTCGAACATCGTTAACTCGTATCCTTTTTATAAAATAAATATAGCTTATATATTTATTTCGAATATCAAACAACACGACTTTGTTGTATAAAATAAATATAGTTGTATATTTATTTCAAACACGCGGAATCTTTTATAAAATAAATACAACTTTTATATTTATTTCGAACGCCTAAACGGCACATACACATATTTTGACAATTTTCATACAAGACGCAATATATATAATACAAGTTTATTATATAATACTTTCATACGAATATTCCTACATAAACAAACGACTTCTCGGAACTTAACAAGTTTAACTTAATCATTTTTATTAAGTTAACAACTTATCGTCAACGATTCGGTAGAGCTCGGTAACATGTAGATTCGTTACCACATTAATTAGAAACTTATGAGAAATTCCGTGTTAGGAATATTGTAGAATGCACGCTAGCAAGTCAAGTCTTGGAAACGACATCGCGAAGTCGTAATTAGCTAGCTTTGCACAGGAATATTCAGGTGAGTTCATAACCCCACTTTTTTTTACAGTTTTACATTTTTATAAATGTTTTCGGGGTGGAAAGACATGCACATTCTACAAAACATTCAAAGTGTTCAATAAACATGAATTACATATTTCTAAACCATTATACAAACAAGTTTTTAGCTAACACTAATGGTTTACGAAAGGATTATGATAACTATACCGGTTTTTCAAACAAAGCGTATTTTTGTAAAGTGCATACAACGCTTACTTGTTTTCTAAATTGGGGAAATGATGAGTACAAAAACATTCATGTGAAACATTCAAGTGAAACATTCAAGATCATGTCTCGAATAGGGTACCATAAGCACCATTAATCAACGTATACATTCAGACCGCGGAACAAAAGGTTAGATCTAATGGGTTTCAGGCAACCCCACTCTTGGCCTACTTCTACCAATGAGTGCTTCTGTGTCTCAGTCAAAGTCGACAAAAATGCCTAGGTTTGGTGGCTTCCTATGTCGTGACTCATGTTAGTGGCCTTGCAAACCACTAGCGATCTCATACATTCAAACAGTCAAAGTGCTCGGTTGCGAGATACATTCAAACATTCATAGTGCTCGGTGGCGAGATACATTCAAACATTCATAATACTCATTTACAAGATACGTTTTACAAGATACATTCAAACATTCATAATACTCATTTACAGATACATTTTATGAGTTACAAACCATGTTTTCATTCAAGTATTTAAACATTCAGTACAAAACATTCACAATACTTTTGGATTCGTTTTCTCAACAATACTTCAAAAACCGGTTATTCAAAAAGATTTAGTTCAAATCTTTTACAAACAAACTATGAACTCGCTCAACTTTATGTTGATTTTTCGCATGTTTCTTTCTCAGGTTGCATATCTAAGACAAGGCATGGTTGGAATAGGAGAACCATGTGGAGTCGAGTACTTAGTGGCGTTCACATACTAAAAGTCTTAGCTTATTTGCTTCCGCTGTGCAATGAAGATACCAGTCCAGTCACGCCAATGCTCTGATATTTCGGGGTGTGACAGATTAGTATCAGAGCTATAGGTTACAGCGAATAGGGTTCTCTGTAGAGATACCTAGGCTCTAACCTCACTTTCCTCTGGGAACTTAGAATATTAAAACCTGAATACATACAGAACGCATAGTACTCGAATATGGTCTCCAACCGTTGCCGAAAAACAAACAGTCAAAATGTTGTTTTCAAACATACGCTAAAGTGGTGTTTTACACACAGCACACAAAAACAGTCGCATACAGTACACAAAACTCTGAGAGTTTAGGAAACATGCATTTAAGACCTTCGGAAACTTATGTTGAAGTTCATTAAAGGTCATCACGTAGGAACTGCAAATATTGATTCGGGCACACACAATTATGCATATTGTCTATGATGTTTTAACTTCCCGAGCAGGCAGCCTACGCATAACGAAACGCTAGTGCACGAGAATACATAGAACTCAAATTTTACGTCAACAGATGTCGGAGTGCATCACATTCTACGCAAACAAAACGCTAGCGCACAGGCATACGTGAGACTTAAGCTATACATCAACGGAGGTTGAAGTACGTCACACGCGACTATCGATCAGGAAGCGGCAGTTGGCACGCGGTCCTGCAAACGACACGAGTCATGCTAAGGAAAAGACGCAAGTCACCGTATCCCCCTATCTTATTAACGACGAATACGCTATGGTAATGTCACCTAATAACTGGTTATCACATGCAACCCCAGGTAAAGTCCTTAAATTTCTTTTTTTGAAATTTCGACTTTCACATTTACTGAGTAGATTTTCGTATCTCTACTCCTCTTAACGGTCATTGTGTCACAATCATTTCTTTCAGTATAGCGAATATTCATTTGCTTCATTTCTTGAAAACTCATATGTTACGCATGCATCGTTTGTTACGCATGTGGTTTCGTTTCGAATAAGTGTTTCATCAGAGTTCAAATATTATTTCGCTAAACCTAATTATTGATTTGTGACTCGAATGACCCGCATTATTGAAATTGTTGGCTTCTTTGTTCTCAAGTCAACACATTTTCTTGAAAATTCTTTTCTTTCTTCAAGTTACACAGCGTTTCTTTGTGGCCATGCCGAAAGTTTCTTGTCGATACATGTATTCGTTGTCGGCTTGCACCGAAACCAAATTCAATTGTTTGAACTTGTTCATTACACATATTCAATTCAAGACACCATATGATGTATTGAAAGCATCATATTCGAATTCGTTTTAACAAGCGTTTCATTGTTCCGAGTCGTGGTAGATTTGTTTGGTCTACGACTCCATTAAGTCGTTTGTTGATTTCGACACCTTGTGGTGTCAGTACAAACTTGTAGCTTGGGCTAATTTATGCAAAACACAGGTGATACTTGTTCGATCACCGCTATATTTGAAATGTTTCATTCACTACGACACCTTGTGGCGTCGGTAGAACTTGCAGCTTGGGCTGATCATGATCAAGCGTTTCATGCAAACTAGTACATTTGAGCTTGTTGAAATCTGAATTCATTTATTGGATGCAATCATTTCTAGAATTCATTTGCATATTGTGATACGTCCTTGAATTCCATCATTCGAATAAGTCTTGATTCGACTTCATGATCGTTCACGTTGGTACTATTCGTATTTTCTATGCATAATGTAACTCTAAGGAGTTAACGTAAACTAAATTTCGAGGACGAAATTTTATTAACAGTGGGAGAATGTGACAATCGGTAATTTACGGCTCATAATTACGCGATTAACAGGTGATTAACACGATAATAAATAATATTTACGACGCTAATTAACTTAATTAGGCCTTTGGAGTGCCTAGGAACGCTTATCCGACTCTACAGTACGCGTACGAAGATTCGCGTGGAATCTGCGGAACAGCAAATGACAACGGACTGAAACCGTACGAAATGTTGACGACACCGACAAATATGGATGTTACACGAATATTTTATGCTTATGGAGTTTGGATTGCGATATCGGGTCTCGTAGGAATTACGGGCCACTTACACATGAGATGGGCTTGTGGGCCCTGGGCCCAAGCCCGACACCCACGAGCCTGAACCTACACATAATAGGCAAAATCTCTACAAACCTTTGCAAAATCTATGCTAAATCTTAGGAAATCTTACAAAAGATTTACAAATCATTGCAAGATCTCTACAAATCTAACCTAAATCTCTACAAAATATTTATAAAATCTCCATAGGAATCCACTGATGATTTTCTTGCTATATTATAAGTGATTTGTAGTGTTGATATGGGGCATAGTGACTTGTGGTTAATTGAGTGTTGGAAAATAAACACATGAACCACTAAACAAAACCCCTCTGCTTCCTTATAAAATTTCATCTACAAACAAAAGGAGCTTCATCTCCTCCAAATACCCCCACACGCACACATCTGCATCTTATTTACAACACACACCTACATCTCTCAATCCATACACATACAAACATAACATACTCATACTTGAAGCATTTCAGAGATAAAGAGACAAGGTGAAGTGGTGTCGGCCATCACTTCCGGCGACAACCACAACCACAGCCCCCCCTTCTCGATTCCCTGTTCAGGCCGACAACACCCACCCCCCTTTGAAGACACCCTTGTTTCCTCTCTGGTGAAGAAGCGGCGGCGAGCCCAGCCGGTGCCGGCAGTTGGCGGTGCTGCTTTCTCCGACCGCCACCGTCACGGTGGTGGTGAGCTACAACTGAAGACAGAAGGAACAAAAGAGAAAGAGAGAGAGACCGAGAGAGATGGAGAACCGGCGGTCGGAGTCTCGGACCGCCGGTCGGTTCTGTTATCCGGCGGTCTTTGCTTTTGACCGCCGGTTTTCCGATAAAGACACGTTGAAGATGATTGGAGACGACGACTCAAGTTCGGGTCAGTGTTGGGATGTTTCCGAGCAGTCTGTTCAGACACAAATTCAGGTTCGGTGTTCGGATTTCGCGGTCTCTCAGGTTTTAGTCGGGTCAACCACAGATCCAGTTATGTTTCGAATGGCAAGTCCGGTTCAGATCGGTTATGGCTCGAGTTTCAGGTTGGTTTGGTTTCTGCTCGTTCAGAATGGTCGGTCAGATTCCAGCAATTCGTTTCGATGCGGGTCGGGTTCGGCTCAGTCAACAACTCATCAGTTTCGGTGCAAGATGTGGGTTTCGTGAAGCGGGTCAGGTCAACTCGGTCAACCCGAGTCGACTCGGTCAACTCAGCGAGTCAACCCGGTGGACTCGGTCAACTCAGTTAACATAACAACGAGAGTTTTGGGTAATAGTTTAAACCGCGATTATTTTTGTTGACTATTCCTTATTTTAATTATGCGTGTTAACGAGCTCGAACCGGCATGATTATATTTTACATTTTATGAAATATTTGTCAAATTGATATATTGTTGATTGAATATTGGTTGAATCTTGATAAAAAAAATGACACTTAGTTGTCAGGGCCGTCCAAAAACAGAGGAAACTCTGCCCGTTTTTCGAGAAAAATCCGTAAACACGACACGTATTATAGTTTCAAAAACGACACTTAATGGAATTCAAGTTTATAATATTTCAAACCTTGAAATTTCCAAACGCTTTTACAAATAAATATAAGGTTATATTTATTTCGAACATCGTTAACTCGTATCCTTTTTATAAAATAAATATAGCTTATATATTTATTTCGAATATCAAACAACACGACTTTGTTGTATAAAATAAATATAGTTGTATATTTATTTCAAACACGCGGAATCTTTTATAAAATAAATACAACTTTTATATTTATTTCGAACGCCTAAACGGCACATACACATATTTTGACAATTTTCATACAAGACGCAATATATATAATACAAGTTTATTATATAATACTTTCATACGAATATTCCTACATAAACAAACGACTTCTCGGAACTTAACAAGTTTAACTTAATCATTTTTATTAAGTTAACAACTTATCGTCAAC